>PVIW01004460.1:0-86018 GCA_004026585.1 Noctilio leporinus | reverse complement strand
TTAAATAAAATCTTTAAAAAAAAAATTAAAAAAAAAAAAATTGCTGAACATTCAGCACATTGTGGTCATGCGTGCTCATAAATTGTCCATCATGAAATGGGCAAACCCATTGAAAAAGTCTTCAAAAAAAATTTACTGAAACTGAATACAGCCTCTTACAACAATGCCAGTTGGGAGACCGATACAGATGAGTTCCTAAAATCTCACTTAGCAAGGGAAGCTGGTAGTACAACAGGCCAGACCTCCAGGAGATGATTTGCATTTTGGGGGGCTCTACCTCATACATAATGGGTCAAAAGTTTATAGTTATTCATATGAAAAATAATAATATAAACATAAACTTTGTGTTTTGCTTATAACTATAAACCTAATTTTATCCCATCCTATATTTTATTATATTAAGGATGTATTTTTCTACTTATTGCTTGCTTTAAAATTTGGAATGACCAAAGGTCTCTGGTTTGATTCCCAGTCATGGCATATAACCAGATTGTAAGCCAGATCTCCAGTCAGGTCCCCAGCTGGAGGCAGGTGAAAGGCAACAAACATTGATGTTTTTCTCCCTTTCTTCCTCCTTCCCTGCCCTTCTCTCTAAAAAATAATGCATAAAAAAATCTCTCCCTTAAAAAAATTTTAAAAAAGTAAAAATTTGGAATGAATTTTGAGTATTATTAACTAACTTTCATATATCTTTTGAAATCACCATTTGTGATTTTTCTCCATTTTCCCTATTGGGACAATGCATTAATTAATAAAAATATTTGACAATTCCATCATAAATGTGTAAGTTAGCCTTCTGTGTATTACTTGTTAAAATATTTAATATAATAATCTACTTCTTTCATAAACTCAGACTGTATTTTTTTCCATATATTAATAGTTCTATTTTTATAGCTATATGTGAATATTTCTTGATAATTTAGATATTATTTTAAAACAAAAGTAGTAATCAAGTCATCGTACTAGTAGATCAGCATATTTTATGCTTTTTTTCCCTTGGAGGAGACTCTTGATGATGCTGTAGCTGCATCTGCAGAAAGTGGTAAACTAAAATTAGATTGAGAAATTCTGGGATGCTCTAATATTCGAATGTCATTTCACTAGAAATATTGAAGGGAGCCAAGCAAGTATAACACCACCTTGCCTAGCACCTGGTTGAGCGCAGCCAAGCAGTTTTTCATTTTACTCGTGAGTACAGTGTGAGCACATCATATTCATGTATCACAAAAGAACTTTGCAAAACCCTCTGTCTGTTATTAATGCCCACACAGGCATAGAGATCTACATTTTAGTATTAGTGAAAAGTACTTCATAGACAACAAAATTCTGTCTCTGTGTCTAAAATGACTAGGAAACAATAAATCACACAATGTGAATATTTCCAAAACAGATTTCTAGACTAAAAGTTGCCAATATCAGAGACTATCTCCAAGGAACATCAACTAGCCAGTAATCCACCAACCATGGAATATAAAAGATATCACTTCAACCGACAGTGGATAACAAATATATTAATATAATCTATTTTGAAAGATAATTGTATAATTTAATAGGACTATATGTAGGTCAATAATATTAATAATGTTATTCTACTAACATATCTTTGCTTTTATTTTATTTTTTTCCAGTTTGCTTGAGTTTTGTTCACTACCAATGGTATTATTTCCCAGAGGAGTTCCCCTGGACTTAATGATGTCTTCTTAAAATGTCAGATTATTCAATCATGACTCACTAACATTCACTTATTAAGGAGATGAACTATATTTAAGAAATGTATTATACATTTTATATTCCCAAGCACAAATAAGATTTACTAATGCCATTGTCTCACATTTATCATTGCAGTCCCTATTTATTATTTACAGTATCAAATTAAGAAAATGAAATTTTATGTGAATGTGTATATATATTTTTAATAATTTTACAAACATTAATTAAGCTCATAATATTTATTCATTTAATCAACATTTTTGAGAAACTACCTTGTACTAAACACTATTCTAGGTCCTGGGGATATAATGGTGAACAAAACAAATTCCCTGGCGTTATTGCACTTAAATTTTAGTGTGAAAAGAGAGAAAGCAAACACACTTGTTTAATATGTTTAGAACTACTATAAAGAAAACTAAAGTGGCAAGAGGATAATGAGTAAATGATTTTTCAGTGATGATGGTATTATTATTAGCAGTGGTAGTATTATTATTTTTCAAATAGATTCATCTTGTATCATCTCTCTGTTAAGGTTACATTAAAGCAAGAGAGTGATCAATGTAAGTGCTTTATATTTAGAGAGCAAGTAATGGAGTATGCTTTGTCTGATGGAGGGGTAATAGTGACCAGGAGTTTTACCAAACTGGAGTCAACAAAGGTGACTGTAATGGTGTTAGCACAGTAAATTTGCCAGATAAGGATATTATCATACTCCACAGGCCTGGCTTCGGTAGGACTTTGAATTTAATTTCATAGAAATTGAATTTTAAACATAGATGTTTACAACCACCACTGATAATTCTGCGGAGAGTAAATGCAGTTTCAGGTACTGTTTAAAGGATGTGAGAAGCTAAAGACATCACAGTATGCAACAAGATAAACAAAGACCCCTCTTGCTCATAGAATTTATGTCCTCAAGTGGAAACACATAAGAAAGTATACATAGATATAGATATATAAATATATATATATATATGATAAATAATGGATGAAAATTAAACAGAATGGTGCACTGAGAATGAAGATAAAGGGTACTACTTCTCTATGGAAAATCAAGGATCTAATATAGAATGATATTTAATCTGATTTCAGAATGTCCAGAAAGACACAGCTGTGGAAATGGTCATGGAGAGAGAATTATGGAAAGAGGAGCAGCATGTCATCTCAAACTTCTGTGAGAACAATTGAAAACCGGGGTTTTGTGATTAAAGGGAAGCTGAGGAAACTTGGTATCAAGTGAATAGGAATAGCAGAGGCAAGATGGTGTTGAACCTTTTAAGCCACAGTGAAGAGTTTACCTTCAATACCAGAGAAACCGAGAAAGCCACTGGATACGTTTATATGAAGAAAGTAACATTAACTGATTTTTGTATTTGGAAGATTGATTGTTCTTTGCAAAACTGATTTTGGTGAAAGGAAGTGGCAAGAATAGAAGCAAGAATGACATTTTAAAAAGTATTTCATTCATCTGAAAGGGAGTTTTGGTGATTTACATTAGATGGTAGCTGTAAAGATGAAAAGTAAATGAATTTGAGCTACATTTTGACAGTAAAGATTACAGGACAGACTTACTGCCTTATAAGTACAATTTGCAGAAGGGTGATGAGGCTACAGCCCCCTATATATTTGGGTTGAGTAAATGTGTGAACAGAAAACCTATCAATTGAGATAGAAAAGACACAGGTTTTAGTAATTGTAGAGATGGTATTATTTATCTTTTGGACATAGCAAATTGGAAATACAAATTAGACACACAAATATTTATATCAGGTAGACAGTCAAGAAGGCAGGTCTCCTGTTATAATTTAGTTGGAAAAAATATTTGCAGTCCACTTGAGTGAAATATTTTCATTTTATTGCTGCTAAAAATATTACATTCATTTTATATCAACCCTCAGTTTTTGTCAATTTTCCTGCATTTAGCATGTGATCTAAAATGTTTCTTTGGAAATATTTTAAATGAGGCCGGGGCAGACATTAAGGAGTCAATTGTGGACTTGACACCTCAGGTTCCATTGTGACTTGACTAGAGTGGGTTCTACTCTAAAACTCAAACCCCAGACCAAAGCCTCAAGACACTGGCCTGACCCGAGGTGACCACTATGACCTCTCTTTGCCAGAAGTTTAAGTAGTCTTTCTCTAAGAAGAAAGCAAAGTTTTCCCTCAGTTTCTCAGGACATATTTTTTGAAGCTTTCAATATTTATTATATATTCTTCCCAGAACAGCAAAGTACTGTATGAAAAACTCAACAAGGTCTTAGCCTTTAAAGAGCCTAGAGTTTTTTTGGGAAACCAAATCTCGTGATGGAGTATCTACCAAGGCAAACATTATTTAAGTAACATGTAAAAAGGAGCACACATATGGGGAATGTTCATTCTGCTGAAAAGAGTTAAATGGACAATAAGGAAGAAACAGATAAGTTATGTATCTTGAAGCAAAAAGTAATTTCTTAGAAGAAAAAAGAGACATGGTAAGTTGAATAATAGGGAAAACATGTGAGCAAAAGAAGAGAAAATAAAAATAAATTGATATTTGCATTACAGCTAGGCATTATTTGAAAGGTACAAAGGATGCATGCAAGGTAGTTATAAAAAGTATGGGTGAAAAATTAAGCAGGCTAGATCGTGAAAGATGTTGGAATCTCATACAAAGAGCATAGGTTGTGGATAATTAAAATAAGATGAGAATAACATTATCACGTTTGCATTTTATTATTTACGTATTTTTAAATCTAATCTATTTGCATTTGTTTGACTAAACTTATTTTGGAACTATACATGTATGATGCATTATATTCTTTGTCTTAGTAATTGATATTTTTAAAGTGAATTTATTGGGGTGACATTGGTTCGTAAAACCAACACAAGTGTACAATTCAAAACAATCATCTGCACACTGCATCATGTACATTTGGGTTTTAGAAACATTTGTTACTTCACTTACAATGCAGTAAAGAAAAGGACAAAATTTAAAGAAGAGATGAATAAAATGTCCCAAGATAGTAATAATGCATACTATGGGCTGAATGTTTGTGTCCCGCTGAATTCATATGTTGAAATCCTAATACCGAAGGCAATGAGATTAGGGCCTTTGGGAGCTGATTAGGTTATGAATATGAAACCTTCACATGAAGGGGACTTGTGTCTTATAAAAACAGCTCCAAGAGAGAGATTCAAACCCCTTCTACCATGTGATAATGCAGCCAGAAGGCACTATGAGCCTGAAAGCAGGCTCATAATCAGGCACCCAAACTGTTGGTTCATTGATCTTGAACTTCCTAATCTCCAGAACTGTGAAAAATAAATTTCTGTTGTTTATAAGCTACACAGTCTATGGTATTTTGTTTTATCAGCCTGAATGGATTAAGACAATGAAATTAAAGAAAACAGGGTAGAATTGTTAGAAAGTCTACCAAGTTACAGTTGTCACAACCTAGTCACTGAGTTCATGTGTTCTTTAGTTGAAGAAGAGTTAAATGTCAAAGAAGATTCTGAGATTCTACTCATGTGTGACTGAGTGAATAGTTGTATTTCTCAACTGAGAAAAGAATGTCAATTTGATGTGGAAGTAGTGGTTTTACAGAGAGTTCAATATTTGGAAATCTGGTAGAGATTATCAGTTGATCAAGAGAGAAACCAAGCTTGCATTCAAAGAACTGTGAGTCCTCATCAGATTTTTTAAAAACTAGAAAATTTTAGACCTATGAATTAAGTAGAATATATTAATTTGAGAAGAAACCCAAGGGTAAAATTATAGACAACCTGGACTTTCAAAAAATAGGCAGAGGAATCCCAAGTGAATTAGAGAGAAGGACCTGTTAGTATGGAGACACAAAGAGAGACAAACTGAGAGAAGAGGAGAGTAAGAAAAGAAAGGTAAGAACTGACCACAAGCATATTTTCAGATCACAATGGCTTGAAATCAGAAACCAATCTCAAGAAAAAATCCGAAAACAATACATTCATAGAGACTGAATAATATGCTATTAAGTAAGGAATGGGTTAATAATGAGATCAAAGAAGAAATTAAAAAAGTATCTGGAAACAAATTAAAATGAATTCACAACACCCCAAAACCTATGGGATACAGCAAAGGCAGTCCTCAGGGAGAAATTCATAGCAATACAGGCCTACCTAAAAAGGATAGAAGAAGCTTATAAAAACAACCTAACCATGAAGTTGCAAGAACTAGAGAAGCAACAACAAACAAGGCCCAGAACAAGCAGAAAGAAGGAAATTATCAAGATCAGAGCAGAATTAAACAACACAGAGAATACAAGCACAATTCAAAGGATCAACAAATCCAGGAGCTGGTTCTCTGAAAAGACAGACAAAATTGACAATGCATTAATAAGTCTCATCAAGAAAAAATGAGAGAGGACCTAAATAAACAAAATCAGAAATGACAGAGGAGAAGTCACAACAATGCCACAGAAATACAAAGGATTGTAAGAAATTACTACATACAACTGTATGACAAGGAATTTGACAACCTGGGTGAAATGGACAAATTTCTGGAAATGTCCAGAACCATACCAAAACTCAAACAAGAAGCAGAAAGCTTGAATAGACCAATAACAACTAGTGAATCGAAGAAGCAATCAAAAATCTCCCAGCACACAAGAGCCCTAGTCCAGATGGCTACACAGGTGAATTTTCCCAAACATTAGGGAAGAACTAACTCCTATTTTCCTCAAACTATTCTAAAAAATCCAAGAAGAGGGAAGACTCCCAAACTTTTTTTATGAGGCCAGTATTATTCTAATTCCCAAACCAGGTCAAGACCCAACAAAGAAAGAAAACTACAGGCCAATATCTCTGGTGAACTTAGATGCAAAAATTCTCAAAAAAATATTGGCAAATCAAATCCATCAATATATTTAAAAAATTATACACCATGACCAAGTGGGATTCATCCCAGGGATGCAAGGATGGTTAAATAATTGCAAATCAATAAATGTAATACACCACATAAACAAACTGAAAGACAAAAACCATATGATCATATCAATAGATGTTGAAAAAGCATTTGATAAAGTACAGCACCCTTTTATGATAAAAACCCTCCGCAAGATGGGGATAGAGGGAACATACCTCAACATAATAAAGGCCATATGCGAGAAACCTGGAGGTAACAGCATACTCAACAAGTCAAAAACTGAAAGCCTTTCCCTTAAGAGCAGGAACAAGGGTGTCCACTCTCTCCACTTCTATTCAACATCATCTTGTAAGTTCTTGCCACAGCAATCAGACAAGAAAAAGTAATCAAAGGTATCCAAATTGGAAAGGAGGAAGTAAAACTGTCATTATTTGCAGATGACATGATAGTGTACATAGAAAACCCTATCAATTCCACTAAAAAACTACTCCACCTAATAATGGAATTTGGCAAAATAGCTGGATACAAAGCCCATATTCAGAAATTGAAGGCATTTTTATACACCAACAATGAAACATCAGAGATAGAAGCTAGAAAACAAATCCCATTTACCATAGCAACAAGAAAAATAAAATACTTAGGAATAAACTTAACCAAGGAAGTAAAGGACTTGTACTCAGAAAACTAAGGAATACTGAAGAAAGAAATTAAGGAAGATACAAATAAATGGAAGCACATACCATGTTCATGGTTGGGAAGAATTAACATCATTAAAATGTTCATACTACCCAAAGCCATCTATAGATTCAAGGCAATCCCTATTAAAATACCAACATCATATTTCACAGAATTAGAACACTTAAAAAATTCATATGGAGTCAAAAACAACCCTGAATAGCCACAGCAACCCTGAGAAAGAAGAACAAAGTAGGAGGAATCACAATACCAGACATCAAGCTATGTTACAAAGCCATAGTAACCAAAACAGCCTGGTACTGGCATAAGAATAGACAAACAGATCAATGAAACAGAACAGAAAACCCAGAAATAAACCCAGGACTCTATGGGCAAGTAATATTTGACAAAGGGGGAAGGAACATCAAATGCAGTCAAATAGCCTCTTCAACAAGTGGTGTTGTTGGAAGAACTGGACAGGTGTATGCAAAAAAATGAAACTAGATCACAAACTTACACCATGCACCAGAGCAAACTCAAGATGGATAAAAGACTTAAACATAAGCAGTGCCACCATAAAAGCTCTAGAGGAAAACATAGGCAAAAATATTGCAGATATCCCATGACCACAAAATAAAGTGATCATGCTTGAATGTGTACTTACTAGGTTTATTTTTGTTTCTCATTTTTTAACATTTTTATTTGAGAATTCTATTTGTCCCTCTCTGCTCTAACTCTCAACTTCTACATGTATTTCTCAAAACCCTGAAAAGAAAAAACGATCTCCTTACTCTCTATTATTGCATTTAAGAGAAAACTAAAATACATAGAAAATCAATAAAACTGAATAAAGGAAAGAAAAAAGACACAAAAGAAAAATAAAAACTATGATGATTCATTTTTCAACTGAAAATAAATATAAATCCCAAAGGTTGTTTTCCATTTTTGTCCAAATGACACTCTTAAAATCCTCTCTAGGGGCTCTAATATAAGCTATATATTAGAATATAATGGTAATTTGTTTTGGAAAAGAATTCATGTTGGATAACTTGGTCATTTCCAAATATTCTGTTGATCATTAATTATTTGCTATGACATTGAGTAAAACTGGACATGAGCCAGAGGATATTCCCAATGTAGTGGAAATCAGCTCATTATAATACACGACAGAGGTGACCTAAGAAGTACAGATAAAGATCTACAATTTTCTGAAAAAAAAAAAAAAACAAAACTTTGAGCTATAGAAAACAACATTTCATGTAACATTAAAATTAAGTTAAATTAAATGTTGAATTAAAGACATAAAATATTATGTAATGTACATAATTGTATGTGCTATGCCAGCAACTTTCCACCTTTTACATCTCATGGCACACATAAACTGATTACTAAAATTCTGCAGCACACCCAAGAATATATATTCTTTTTTTGCTGATCTGACAAAAATAGCATAATAATTCTGATTCATTCGCCATGGACAGCTATTGCTGTGCTGGCTGTTGTCATTTTTTTTAATTTGACAATCTAAGGGAAAAAGAGGTCAGTTACCCTGATTAAAATGTCAGGTATTGCATGTTTTGAAATTTTCATGGCACACCACTCTGTCTTAAGCAGCACAGGGCCTGAAAATTGTTACTTTCAGACAATTGGGAGCGCAGTAGGTTTGTTTAGATCAGAATCAGACATTTTTCTTTAAGATTTTATTTATTATTTTTAGAGAGAGAGAGGAAGGGAGAGAGGCAGAGAGGGAGAGAAAAATCTGTGTATGGTTGCCTTTCACCTGCCTCCAGCTATAGACCTAGCTGGAGATTCAGTTTGCAACCTTGTTATATGCCCTGGCTGGGAGTCAAACTAGCAACCTTTGGGTTCGCAGGCCGGCACCTTATCCACTGTGCCACCAGCCAGGGCTTTTGGTTCCATTATAATATCATAGGACCATCATCACATTGGTGGCCTGTTGTTGAATACAATATTGTTACGCGGCAATGAAAGTGAATGAAAATCTTTTAATTACTTTGTATTTGTTCCAGTGTTTCATTATCATAAGGAAACATACACAATATATAATAAATATATCTGATATAGTTTAACAATGTCTCTAATTTATTTTTATATATTAATATAGTTAGTTTTTAATAGTCCTCTTCATGTACAATAGCCAGGTTATTCATTGGTTGCTGGCTAACACTGTGAATGATATGGCCTTCCATTTCTTATAAAAGCTTATAAAATATTGTTAATGATATACTGCTTTTATTTTTAAAACTCATGTATTGTTTCAATTCAGTGTGAGCTACCAATAAATGTATGTAAATTTTAATGTTAATTTTATGCAATGGAAAATGTTTACTTCCCTTCCATAAGTAGCCCAAAGTGATAACAGGGCCCAGAAAGAAGATGGTGCCATTCCTCATGCTCCTCACCGCATCAACGTTACATTGGTAAATGCTTTCAGCTTGGTTTGCCTTCTGTGACAGACTTAACAGTAAAAAAAAGCACCATGTGGCACGCTAATTTTATTTAAAAGTTTTAAAGATCAAATAAGAGCTATTTTAAAGCAAAATAGGTACATCATATATTGATATACAATATTTTGACATTGTTTTAGCTATTACTTATAATAAAAGCTGGTACAACATTTAGAAAATTCTGGATATATATGTACATATATATGTATGTATGTTATACATATATATATATACACACACACATAAATAAGACAATGTTTTAAAAGAACCTTGTGTAGATTAGATTCATAACTTTTACAATAATTGACTCATGATAATCTAAGGGCCAGTGAATAAATAATGAGCAATCATTCAGCAGTGAGATAAAACAAAAAACTGATTCCATAAATATGAATTTTTCACTCATACATGATGTCAGATAAATTACTCATGATATCCTAGGAAAGTAGAACCAAGAATAAAGAATGATCCCCAACATGTAGGCAATATTTTTAAATAAGATAATGATTGACAATTAAGTTGGTGACATTTCATTGCCTTACTACAGAGTCTCAGGACTTCTGAAATAAAGCCTTACCTCTATTCCCTTGGGCATGTTCTTTAATGTAGAATGGCTTTATAGTGTATAAAATAGAAATAATAACTTTGATATTTATCATTAAATGTTTGTGAGCAAAAATCAGGTGTTAGTATGAAGGGTGTCATAAACAGCAAAGCCCGTAATACTTAGGGAAATTATTTATATTTGCACTTTCATGGTCCCATGTATTACTTGAATCTCAGATAACTGAGTTAATCACAATACACAAAAATATCCCAAACTTTTCACTATATTTTAAAAGACAGAATATGAAACAAAATAGATGGTAATAAATGCTCCATCATTTAGCTTGGTTAATACTACCTTTCTTCCCCTCTTCATACTACCGTATCCACACTCACCAATAATTACAGCTTTACATACAAAAGAAGTTAGGGAGAGGACAGAAAAAGTCTCACTTGGTTGTATATCTCTGACCTCAACTTGATTCTCTGGCCCAATTAAAAGCTATATTCATTTATCAAAACAAACTTATTTACTTAATTTCTATTACATGTTAGGCACTGTTATTGGCACTTGTGATACAGTGGGGATTAGGTAGATGTACCCTACCTTATAGAGAATACATGCTTTGGGAGATGATCCCAAAAGGTATCCTTCCAGAAGGTATCCAGTCATGAAATATGAAAAATGGAGGCATTTATCCAAGGAGATACAAGATACAAGAAATGCTGTGCATAAGACAACAACATCTCAGTCCTCTTCAAGGTAGGCACCTTGAGACCTCACACAGTTCTCTCAGTCACTATCAGCCTCCCCAGCATATTTTCCTAAATCTCATCAATGGTCTGAAACCATTTCCTTTTCAAAAGTGATTTTAGTTTGGGGAAAACCCAGAAATTGCAGGGCACCAAATCTGGGCTGTATGGGGCTGAATCACCTGGGTAATTTGATGTTTTGCCAAAAAATTTCTGAATGAGACATGATGCATGAGAGGGCATGTTGTCAGAATGAAGCTTCCTGTCACCAGTTGCCCATAGCTGTGGCTTTCTGAATCATGCAAATAGTTTCCACAGAGGAATGTTTAAGCTTAATGCAAAATTCGGTACAGATTTGTTGTGCTACTCAGTCATTTTGAATGCAAGGACCACACAGAACACATACTCATTCAACAGCATTTACCATCCTCTCTGACTAGTATAGTGATATTGTAATTGTTCATTCATGTGCATTCCAGTCCACTCTGCTTGGTTGCCAGGTTACATTGATGCTGTGCAAACCATTCTTGTGATATTAACAATGGCTGGACTTTTCCCAGACAGACATCATATACAGTTAGGTAGAAATAAGTACAAGAGAATAAAAGAGAACCAACTATATTGTTGGAGGGTGACTGGAAGAAGCACCACATACTGTGGTCAATGATGTATTTTCTGGGGAGGTAGCAATTGAGCAGGGACCTGAATAAAGCTGACAAAAGTAGCCATGAAAAGATGTGGGGAAAGTACATGCTAGACAGAGGGAACAGCATATACATACCCCCTCAGGCAAGAAATAGATTGCTTAATTTAAATAAAAACAAGAAAGTCTAATTTTAGAACACAAGGAACAAAGAGAGATAAAAGGAAAGAAGGAATAAGAGCATTGGAAAGTGCTCTTAGCATGTGGACCATTGTATTACTGGAACTGAGATTTGAGAAGAGACCAAATTCTAAATTAATATAGGGAGAAATTAAAGAAATAACAGCTGAAAAGAAAAGGCAAACAGCAATATCAAACAATAAGTGTTCAAACTACAAGAACATAAACACAGGCATAGGATTGAATTCCTGAAATTTTTCATTGCTTTAGAAGTGACATATCAGAGTTGCATGTAAAGGGTATGCACGATAAATTGGCAAAAACTTTGTATCTCCTTATTTCACATGCTTCTTATGAATTAAAAAACTATGTTTCTGAGGTTATGATTTAACAACATTGTTTCAGTTATAAAGTATTAAATTTTGAGAGAAACCATTATGTTGAAGGAATATGATGTTAGAGCAACCATCATTTCTGTGTGCAGGATGAACTGCTAAGGAAATTTTGGACTTCAGTTAACATTCCTTTATATACAGCTTACAATGTGAAGGTGTATGATGCTGATCCTGATGTCACTACATCAACACGGAAAATGCATAAGGTATGCAACTATCACACAAGTCCAGATATTATAAACAGAATCCAGGAGATCACCAAAAAAGATCCAGGAAAGTCAATGCACTACATAGCAAGAGAACTGCAGATATTGGATGCAACTGTTTGCAAGATTATTGCTGAAGATATCAGACACAGATCGTATGTTCTTAGATCATATGTTCTTAGAAGAGGTCAGTTTATGACACAGCAGACAAAGGAAAGATGCTTTGAAAAAGCAAAGGGACTGCTAACAAAATGGAGAAATCCCAAAGGAAAAAACCCTCTGATTTTCTTTTCTGATGACAAGAATTCTCAGCAGGACCAAATAGTCATCAGAAGAAACAACAGGTGGCTCTGTGAGAATCTTAATGAAGTCCCAATTGTCATGAAAATGAAATTTCCTGCTTCAGTGATGGTGTTAGGTATTGTCACTAATGAAGTAGATATTATGACCCAGCAGTTTTTTCCCACAAGGCTTTTGTATTTGTCTCTTCCCCTTTAGGGATGTTAAATAATGAGAGAATAAAGGTTCCACAGTGGATAAATCATCTCCCCATTTATGTATGTATACATAGTAACTGGTATAGTTGATTCTGTTTAATGATTCCATTTAATAATTTCTCTTAAAATCTTGAGTATAATTTTCAAATAACATAACATAGAGAGGATGCAGTTCCAAACATACTGGAGAATAGTCTCACATTATGAAATGAGCTCGCATAATCTCAAATTCTGGATCGTTGGAAGGAGAAGGCAGCTTGATAAGTGTATGGCAAAGAAAAATGATAGTTTGAATACAATAAAGCTACATGAAAGGAAGCATGAATAAAAAGAAAATTGTGGATAAAGTTTAAATGTAACTGAAAGTTGGAAAATGGAAACTCATTTCCAATATAAAGAATATAGATTTTGTTAGATAATTTTGTAACATTTCAATGAGATTTTGAATTGATTAGAAGAGAGTTTTAGGTATATATTTTTAAAAGAAAATCTGAATTACCATGGATCTGCTAGCAAGCTTTCCATGTACTACATCCCCATGTTCTACTAATTTACTGTAAAGGCAAGCAGGCATGCATGCACACACGTATGAGCACACACACAGACACACACACGCAAACACATAAGAAGGCCCATAGTACCACTGAAAACTGAGAACTAAATTAGGCAGGGTCCACTTAGAAATATAGAAACTATTGTGGGTAATTCTACATAAATTTAAGATGGAGAATTGATTACACAGATATTAGGTGAATCACAAAACAAAAATGAAACCCCAAGTTAACTAAAGATAATTTTGAAAGTAACACTACTCCTAAGGACAGGGGAGCAAAGGAAGAGATGGGGTTACCAAACCTTAAAGTACAGAGGGGTCTCACTGAGTCAATAGTCAGATCTCCAAGAAGTGTTTGTATAGCTGCTGTTGGTACTTTTGAGGACTTTCGGATCATAACAGAAAGTCAATTGGTAAAGGAATCTGAAAAGAATGGTTTGCAGAACCCCAAAATGACTATCATGGAGCAAAATACCAAAAGTTGGCTGTGTCCCTGAGCAGTAACAAGGGAAAAACTGGCAAACAACCTATGGGCATAATCTAAGAGAGAATTTTAATGGCTTATTAAGAGACCTTAGTTCTTTGGGGTTTTTTAAAAAATTTATTATTTTTAGAGAGAGGGGAAGGGAGAGAGGCAGAGAGGGAAAGAGACATTAATGCATGGTTGTCTTTCACCTGCCTCCAGCTCCAGACCTGGTTGGAGATCTGGCTTGCAACCTAATTATGTGCCCTGGCTGGAAATTGAACTGGAGACCTTTGGGTTCACAGGCTAAGACCTTTAGTTTTTAATTCATAAATAAAATATATAAAATAAATAAATACAGCAAAAGAGTTTACATGTTCTGTTTGAGCCATTGTTACAAAGCTATAAAACATTTATAGGCAGCCAAGACACTGACTTTATAATTCTCACCAAGTCATTCTTGCATTTAACCATATTCCTTTGAGAGATCAGAGGGGTAAGAAAGCTAGTATGGTTTGTTGTTACACTGTCCTGGTAGACTCAGATAGACATAGAATGTCTGTAGGCAAAGCAGAGAAAAGGATGCACCAATAACAATGGTTATTGGCAAACACATGGTTGTGATTTTTTTGTGTATCCCAAGGCATAAAGTCACAGACCCTGGAAAAAGGCTTGGTATAGCAGAACTATACTAGGTGAAGCTTGTCTTTCCAGAAAATGGGACTGGGAGACTCACCCTCCAGTCTGAGAATAAACTCATTTACCATTCACTGGAAACTCAGAGGAGGTTTAAATAGCATCCACATGTATAGCTTTTTCTTTCCTTCCTTCCTTCCTTCCTTCCTTCCTTCCTTCCTTCCTTCCTTCCTTCCTTCCTACCTGCCTTCCTTCCTTCCTTCCTTCCTACCTGCCTGCCTTCCTTCCTTCCTTCCTTCCTTCCTTCCTTCCTTCCTTCCATCCATCCTTCCGTCCTTCCTTCCTTTGGCGAAGGTAAAGGCATAATGTATCATGGTGCCTAATTTATGAACAACTGACTATAAAATCAAATACTACTGTATTCATGGAAAACAGTATGTATTTACTACAAAGCAAGTAAAAGATAACTGAACATGCAAAACTCACTGACAGTTACCAAGGATTTTAAAAATCACCAAATATTTGGGATGAAACAGAAAGGTAAAATGGAAGAGAGGCTGGTGATAAAGTTATATTAGGGTGCTATTAAAATGAAGATGGACTTTTCATCAAGTATGTGGATAATTTGAGTGATAGAGAAGAATTCAGGTAAAATTATGTGAGATGAGGTAATAGGGAAAAAAGAATGCAATAGTACAAGATAACAAGTTTTCTCCAGGAAGAAATGAAAGAATTGAAAGGAAGAAATAATCAAATACTACTTTTTTTTAATAAGAAAATAGAGGATATCTGGGTTTTATATAACCCATTCAAGTTTTTAAAAATATATTTTATTGATTATGCTATCACAATTATCCTAATTTTCTCTCCTTTGCCCCATTCTGTCCAGTAACTGCCTTTCCTACAGCAGCTCACCCCCACCTTAGTTCATGTCTATGGGTCATACATATAAATTCTCTGGCTTCTCCATTTCCTATACTGTTCTTAACATCCCCCTGTTTTTTATCTACAATGATGCTTCTTAATCCCATACCTTTTTCCCTATTCTGTCCTTTCCGCCTCCCATCTGACAACCCTCCATATGATCTCCATATCTACGATTCTGTTCCTGTTCTGCTTGTTTGCTTAGTTTTTTCTTTTATCTTTTTTTAGATTAATTTGTTGATAGTTGTGAATTTGTTGCCATTTTAATGTTCATGGTTTTGATCTTTTTCTTAAGCCCCTTTAACATTTCATGTAATTATGGCTTGGTGATGATGAACTCCTTCAGCTTTACCTTGTCTGGGAAGTGCATATCTACCCTTCAATTTTAAATAATAGCTTTGCTGGATAGAGTAATCTTGGATGTAGGTCCTTGCTTTTCATCACTTTGAATACTTCTTGTCAATGGCTTCTAGACTGCAAAGTTTCCTTTGAGAAATCAACTGACATTCTTATAGGAACTCCTTTGAAGTAACTATCTGCTTTTTTCTTGCTGCTTTTAAGATTCTTTATCTTTAGCCTTTGGCATGTTAATTATGAAGTATCTTTTTTTTTTTCTCTTAAATATGGAACACTTTACGAATCTGTGTGTTATCCTTGCACAGGGGCCATGCTAATCTTCTCTGTATCATTCCAATTTTAGTATATGTGCTGCTGAAGCCAGCATTAATCATAAAGTATCTTATTGTGGTCCTCTTTGCATTCATCTGTTGTTTGGAACTCTCTGTGCATCCTGGAATTGTATGTTTATTTTCTTCACCAAATTAGAAAAGTTTTCTTTCATTATTTCTTGTTATTCCTCTTTTCCTTCTCCCACCCCTATGATTTGGATGTTGGTGCATTTGGAGATGTCCTAGGGGCTTCTTATACCATCATTAGTATTATTTTTTTATTCTTGTTTTTTTTCTGTTCTGGTTGAATGCTTATTTCTTCCTCATGTTCCAAATCATGGGTTTTAACCTGGCTTCATTCCCTTCACTGTTGGTTCCTTGTAGATTTTTCTTTATTTCACTCAGTATAAACTTCATTTCTTCCTTTATATTGTTGCCATACTCATTATTTCTCTGATATTCTGATCACCAATTTTTAATCTCTGCATCTTATAGATTGGCTATCTCAATTTTGTTTAGTTCTTTTTGGGGCGTTTGTTCTGTTCTCTCATTTGGGTCATATTCAGTTGCCTCCTCAATTTGGCAGTCTCTCTCCGTTTTTTTTCTATATATTAGGAAGAACTGTTTTTGACTCCCTGTCTTGGTAGCATGGTCTATTGTAGAAAAGGCCCCTATAAATTGTGTGGAGTAGAGTCTTAGGTAATCTCCAGGGTGGAGCAATCTCCTCCACCACTTTGTGGCTCTGTGTGCAAAGAGGGCTTTGAAGGGCCAGTGCTGCTGCTGGCTTCTGAAGGCTTCCAGTTATTTCACCCACTCCTTGTTACCACTGGCACCCTTCCAGCTGCTTCCCTGTTGCTAAATCCCAGAATGGATGGATTTGTGTAGATTCTGAGACTGTGCAGGCCCTTTCAGTGGAGTCTCCTGAAAATCTGACAATTCCTTCTGCCACCCCAACACTAACTGGTTTTCTCAGCCAGAAGTTATGGGGATTTACTTTCCTGGCACTGGAACCCAAGCCTGTGCAGTCTGGCCTGGAGTTGGGATTGCTCCACCCAGAGGTACCCTACCAATGTTTATCATATGTGCTCATTCCACTGCTGCACTGCTGCCTCTCCACACCACATAGTGCCTTCCTGCCTCTCTGCCCATCTCTGCATTTCTGCCCTTCCTACTCATCTGGACGAATGTGGTTTCTTTAAATCCTTGGTTGTCAGACTTTCATACAATTAGATTTTCTGATAATTGGTGTTCTTTGTTTTAAGGTTTAGTTTGAGGTTTAGTTGTAATTCCCTCTGTGGATGCATGAGAAGGTGAAGTGTGCCCACTTACACCTCCACCTTGATCAGAAATCTGCTGCCTATTTTCTTAAATTCACATTTGGTATGTCACCTCGGTGACCCACAGGTGTAGGAAACCCTGCCAAGTGGTGAATGAAGCAGGATGGTAAAACTACAGGGCGTGAGAGGTTTAAAATTTCCGATCCAAATTTTAATTGCGGTTTTAGAAAGTTTAAAATCTTCTTGGTCTGCTGTTTTATATACTACAACCTTTCTCATATGGCAGCACCTAGTTACCTGTGGCTAATTCATTTAAATTTTAATTAATTACAATTAAATAAGGTTAAATATTTACTTCTTAATTCTGAATAACCACATTTAAGTGCTAAGTAACCACATGTGGCTAGTGGATACAGAATTGTATAATGCAGTTATACAGCATTTTGATTACTGTACAAAATTTTATTAGACAGTGTTTTTCTGGAAAATCAGTCAGGAAAAAAGAGGAGGCATTCTTGAAGATTTATATAAAAGGGGTATTATCCTAATAAGAAACTACAGAAAAGAAATTTTAAAAAGTTAATCATATTATACAACTTAACTGAATTATACTATGTCTATACAGCTTTTGAACCACTTAAAATAATGATTTGGAAGAAAATTTCATTATATTAGAAATTTTGGAAAGTAGAAACGAGCTTTATGCATCTTTCAAGTAATTTCAATGTGTAATATCAATGCTAGTTATTTATGCCTGGTAGGATTAGCCAGTATCTTTCTTCTTTTATTTCATTTATTTTTTAAAGATTGTATTTATTTTCAGAGAGAGGGGAAAGGAGAGAGGCAGAGAGGGAGAGAAACACCAATGTATGTATGGTTGCCTTTCACCTGCCTTCAGCTACGGACCTGGCTGGAGACTTGGTTTGCAACCTGGTTATGTGCCCTGGCTGGGGAGTCCAACCAGCGACCTTTGGGTTCATAGGCTGGCACTTTTTCCACTGAGCCACCAGCCAGAGCTTATTTCTCTTCTTTTAAAAATGTTCTTATTTGTTCTGATGTACAAATATTTATAGTCACATGTTATTTTTATAGTTAGATATATAACACTGTAAAACAAGATGAACATACATATGTATATAATGTAAATAACTTGAAGAGTACTTGTGAAATTTTTGAAGTACTATTTTGAACGGGAGCCAGTGCTGCCTGCAGAACGATGGAGTGGACAGAAGAACACGTGGCCTCCCCATATGCACACTCACTCACGTATGCAGGAAGCTTGCAGCTCATTGCATCACTGTGGCCTCCAGGGATCTTTCCTAAGTATCTGCATTTAAATTTTAGGAAAAATATCCCCTTGCTTTTACCATAATTTGAATTCAGGGATCTACAATAAGCAGTCCTTTGTCTGTGTTGTAATCTAATGTAGAATTACATGTAAAATACGGTAACATTTAATATGTTTGAAAAATATGCTATAAGATTTTTATAGTGCTTAAATTAGGGATAAAAAGCAAGATAATATATTTAAACTGAACTAATAATGTGTTTATATATTTATAACCTAGATTGTATAGTAACATTTTTAAAGTTTGTATTAAATGAGTAAAAGTGTTTATACAAATGTAATGTGTATACCTTTATACACATATGCCTACACATACATAACTATATGCCAAAAATTTATAATATGTAAATATCTACTCATATATGTATAAAATATTAATGGCAATATAAACATTGTATCACAAAATATAATTTTGCATAAGTATATAAAATTTAGGAAAAATAATGATACAAACTGTGCTACTATTACAGCAAAAAATAATACAGAATGTCTAATATGTATGAAAAAGCTTCATAAAATTAAATATGAAAACTATAGCCAACTTTGGAATCATTAAAAGATCAGTAGTAATGAGTACCTGGTCTATAAATAACACATAAATATTTTCTTAAAAGGTAATACTTTATTTGACTATAAATATTCTATAATCCTACATGTGTATTCATTATAAATGTAAAATTTATTTTTTGAATTTATTCTCAGTGAAATTTCTATAGCTTACACAGAAAGATTGAAGTCATTTTCTAATCCAGCTAATCTGAAATATATATATATCTCAAAATTAGTGAAATCTTTATTTTAAAAAACTAATTTAAATAAGAATTATTGAATCATACCAATCAATCAAAAATGTATTGAGCAAATGGCACTTAGTAATGCTGTTCATAATTAAGGTCTGGCCACTAAGCAGGACCAGGTGAGCAAAGCAAACAAAAAGCCTTAACATTGCACCTCCTTAAGAGAAATAGAAGAATACTAAATAACCTGGGATCCATCTTCTGCACTATGTTAAGTTCTTGTAAAGTAAATGTACTTTACAAGATCATTAATCAAAATCCAAAATAGATGTATCATTGGAGAAGATCACTTAATTTTTTGAATGATTTTTACCAGTATAAATTTAAGACAGTATTAATATGAAACAATTATCCAGATCTAATACACATGGTCATTTTATTCTATGAAGACAGAGGTCTCATGAATAGTAATGCCTTTTTCAAAGAAAAGTGGTGAATTCTAAAATTCTGGAAGTTACATATATTCTCATAGTACTAGGCAATTTTTATAAGTTTACATTTAAATATTTAATACATTACTAAAATAATATATTTTCCTGCTTTAGAATTTATGTGTATACCTAATTTTTCTTTCATATATTAAAAATGATAAATTGCTGGGAGACTTATGCTTAAAATGCTCATTTTTAGTAACGATCAAACCAGGCCTGAAACCAAGTGATATGATGGACAGTAGTAAAGTAAGACAGCTCTTTTACTTAGAATCATCATAGAAGACATTTTTGAGGAAGTGAGGATTCAGTTTACAAGTGACTGACAAGCCAGAAAAGCCACGAAATAAGTTATGTGGAATATTTTCTACCCCAGCAGAATAAGGAATGAAAACATTCTTGATGACCAAGGAAGGAAAGGGCAGACAGGGAAATAAACCTGAAGTTGGAAAGATAAGCCAAGGACAGAACACACAGAATTTCCTGTGCTCTGGGAAGAAGTCAAGATGCTATGATAAGGACCACTAGATTAGTGTCATTACGATTTAGATTAACATTAAAAATACTCTGCTATGTGGAAAATGAATAACAGGGAAAGAGTAAAAGCAACTCCTTCAGTCTCAGCTTGGTGGTATTTTTCATTGCCTTGGTTAAGAAATGTTGATGATCCTGAAAGGAGAAGTGATGGTTGAATTGGAGAATAATGAAAAGGTGTATATCTTAAAATAGAATAAACTGGGCTTGCTTGGGAATATTTGTGAAAATTGAATGAGAGGGACATCAAGGAAACTTCTTATTTTCCCCTGGAGAAGGAAGGTGAGCATGTGGGGTGGTGGTGGAGCACCAGGTGTTTTCTTTCCGGCATATGGTGTTTAATAAAAAAATATATTAAATATATCCTGATAGATGCTGATGATAAGGAAAGAAGGCCATTTAATTCTAACAAAAGGAAAGAGTGTAGGTGGATATAGATGTAGGTATTCTACATTTTGGATGGGAAGAAGTAACTCAGGATGATGATTTCCATTTCTTTTTATTATTGTATTACTATTGTTTCATTTTTACCATGTTGCTCTCTCCTGCCCCACCCTCCCCACTCCCTCTCCCATAGTCAATCTCCATCTCATTGTCCTTATTCATTTGTCCTTCACACCAGCTCCCTCATTTTCCCCTTCCCCTTGGTCACCATCATTCTGCTCCTGTTTTGTTCCATGTCTGGTTCCATTCTGCTCATCTTTTTGTTTTGTTCATTAGTCTCCTGTATTAAGATCATATGGTATTTGTCTTTTGCTGCTTGGCTTACTTCACTAAACATGATACTCTCCAGTTTCCATCCATGCTATGGCAAATGGTAGGAATTCCTTCTTTCTTTCTGCTGTGTAGTATTCCATTGTGTAAATGTACCAAAGTTTTTTGATTCATTCATCCACTGATGGGCACTTAGGCTGTTTCCACTACTTGGCTATTGTAAATAGCGCTGCTATGAACATAGGGGTACATAGGTTCTTCTGAATTGGTGTTTCAGGATTCTTTGGGTATAATCCTAGCAGAGGAATCACTGGGTCATAAGGCAGTTCTATTCTTAGTTTTTTTAGGAAATTCCATACTGTCTTCCATAATGGCTGCACCAATCTGCATTCCTGCCAGTAGTGCCCCAGGATTCCCTTTTCTCCACAACCTCACCAGCACTTGTTTGTTGATGATGGCCATTCTCACACCTCTCTGGTGTGAGGTGATATTTCATTGAGGTTTTAATTTGTATCTCTCTGATGGCTATGAATCCTTTATATGTCCTTGGTGAAATATCTTTTCAGGTCCTTTGCTCATCTTTTAATTGGGTTTTGTCTCCCTGGTGTTGAGTCATATAAGTTCTTTATATATTCTGGAGATCAAATCCACATCTGAGGTGTCATTGGCAAATATGTTTTTCCATATGGTTTCCCTTTTCATTTTGCTTATGTTTTCTTTAGCTGAACAGAAACTTTTCAGTTTGATATAGTTCCATTTGTTTATTTGTTCCTTTATTTCTCTTACCCTGGATGAGGTAGAGATGTTAGTGAAAATACTGCTGCATGGGATATTTGCACTTTTCTGCCTACGTTTTTCTCTAGGACTTTTATGGTGGCAATGCTTACATTTAAGTCTTTTATCCATCTTGAGTTTATCGTGGTGTATGGTGAAAGTTGGTGATCTAGTTTCATTTTTTGAATGTTTCTATCCAATTCTCCCAACTTCACTTGTTGAAGAGGCTATTGGCACTCCATTTTATGTCTCTTCTCCCTGTGTTGAATATTAGTTGCACATAGAATCCTGGGTTTATTTCTGGGCCCTTTATTCTGATCCATTGATCTGTTTGTCTGTTCTTGTGCCAATACCAGACTGTTTTGATTACTATGGTTTTGTAATATAGTTTGATATCTGGTATTGTGATTTCTTTTCTTTCTAATATTGGGGTTGGGAGACAAGGAGCAGAAACTGACAATCCATGAAACTTAAAACTCTAGTATGATATCTGGGGGGTCCATTTTAGATTAGTAATTATAGATTTATTATAAGGTAATTCTACTTCATTCTAAAATAATACAATTTTATAAAACTGCCCAAGCAAAGGCAAAGAAAAGTAGAATTTTGGCAGAGATCTGCGATGCATAAACTGTGAAGAGGTCTTAGAGGAGTATTCTTAAAACCATCAACCATATAACATAAGTGATAATCAGAAATGAGAATAAAGGAAAGGTCAATAAATTGTAAGAAGTATAAGGGGTCCATGAATTATGAAAAGAGAGTATTTGTACAATAGCCACTTGAGTAATAAAGGGTAGAATGCATCACAGGCTACTAGTGGTTTAAACATCTGTTCTCATAATACAAGAGAGTCTAAAGACAAATTAAGTAATCAAATCCTTAACAGAATGAGTCACAGTTCTCGCTTTAGTCTCTATAATTTTCTTCTAGATTAATTATATTGTGTCCTGCATTTTGTTTCATAACTAGGCAGGTTTTAAATCCAAAATTTAAAAAAGTATACAAATTACTAGCAGAGCTAGAGTCATCTTCATGGATTTAGCAATTATATAAGATAAATAGATTAATACAATCAGTCATGTCCTCCCATATGGGCCATTCCCAATTTCCCTTATCATTAATACCTTATATCAGAATACTGCATTTGTCACATCTAAAGAGATAATATTGATGCAGTATTATTTACTAAAGTTTGTAAAAAGTGAAATAAAATGGAGTCACTTTCATCAAGGGTGTTTATTATTTTTGATGCTTCAATATAGACATTTTAATAGGTAAACTTATCTTGTAAAAATATGGAACACCACGAATTTGTGTGTCATCCTTGCTCAAGGGCCATGCTAATCTTCTCAGTATCATTCTAATTTATTGTTCCAATTTTAGCATATGTGCTGCCTGCCGAAGCGAGCACTCATCAAGGGTTGTTAAATGAAACTGGACTACAGCTAAGGAAGTGGATGTTACACATATCCTCACCAGGTGAATTTGTGAACTCCTGCCCTGATCGCTGTGGGTGGGTGCAAGCCGGCACATGCACACTGACTCCGAAGCCCCAGGGCTCTTCTGGGTGGTCTCTCTCTCTAGGATTCTGGCTGGTTTTGTTTGCTTGTTTGTTTTGCTTGTATCATGGACCAATGAGCCTCTTTCCAGCTGCTATCCACCAAGATCTCCTAAATTTTGACAGCAAGTACTCTTAGGCATGGAATCCTCCAGTCTCTGTGCCAATCAAGTCAGTAGCCTCGGGCAAAGCTGCAGACCTTTGTGCTGTGTTCCCCCTTACCCATGGGTAAGACCCCTTGTTAATGCACCAGAGCTGGAGCAGGAGCCCACTTCTCTCAATAACACTCATGCTCTAAACTGGGTACTTGTTCAAGGAAGTGAAGTGGTCACCCCTCATCATTTTAGCTTGTGGCTTCCCTGGTGAGATGGGTCATTGGCAATCTGATTTCCGCCTTCTGTCAGAACCCTATCATCCCTAAGGCAGACTTCCTTCTTAGGGAGGGGTGGCATGTAGAGGATTGAGATCTGCTCTTCTCTGTTACATCTGCTTGGAATAGAGCTTTGGAAGCATGGGACTGCATAATGTGATGAGAAACAAGGGCAGCCTGCCCCTCCAGAGGTGAAAATACAGCTGTTCACTGGGACTTGGGTAGTGAGTGAGCCCAGGTCTTCTTGGCTACATCTGCTTGGAATAGCCAGTGGAGGTGATAGATGGAACAGGTTATATCTCAAGTGTCACAAATTCTTCTTTCTATCAAGATTTAGAAGAACGTTTAATAAAATATGTCTTTATTTGCTACTTAATGGAATATTTTAAAAATTTCTGTGCCTTTTTTAGGACAGTCTACATTAAATGACTGCCTTTTTATAATTGTCATCATATTAATGACTGTTTTGTGAGGGTAAGGCTCCACAGAGTTCCTTATCCTCCCATTATAGAAGTCCCAGGTGTTTTTTGTTTTTTTTTCTTGTTTTGTTTTTGTTCTTAATTTCAACAACAATCACTGTTGGTCTTAGACTCATTTTCCATTATTCTTTTTCTTTCTATTTACTCCAGAAACATTAAACTTTCTATTTTCATTAACTCATTATTTTCAGCTCCTTTCTTCTTTATGGTTTTTCCTGTATTCTTCTGACTGCAATGATTTTGGCCCACCCTCTACACTTCACCTACTCATCTTTCAACTTTTCATTTAAACAACATTTTCTGGTTCAGGCAAGGTAAATCATGCCCTCATGACTTCATGTTTGCAGCTTTGTTTTTAAAGGCAGCATTAATCCACTTTGTGTGCTAGTATAATTACTTCTGTCTTCTGGGAACATGGATACTTCCCCTAAGGTAAAACCACCACCCTTCATCCTGTACTATATTCCTATAATTCTACTATCTTTGATTGCCTAAATCCAATGGTGCATCATATACACAGTGGATACCTAAGTTAATGTGAGCCATTTTAACAAAAAACTATTACACACACACACACACACACACACACACACACAAGGAAATATGGAATATATATATAATGTGAATATATATGTATATTCCCGTTCTTCATTCAGCTCTTGTTCCTAAAAGGGTTGGGGCAAAAGATTTTATCATAAAAGTCATGTCCATATGGGCAAATAACAGGGAATTCCCCTCACCTAAAGACTGGTGGAGAGTGAGTTCATTCCTGTTGGCATTTAAGCTGGGATAAGTAACCTTAATGTGTCTCACCTTTTAGATGCAACAAGCCAGTTAGTAACAGCCTTCTCAGAGTCCTCTACTGATCTGCTATAAGAGTTCATCTCAGGTTGTCAAGTAATCTCATAATTATATAATTCTGCATTTTAAAGAATTCTACTTTTCAATGTTACTTAATGCAGTATAGCAGAATATTGCTATATTGCAATATTAAATTATTTTTAGATAACTGCTCAAATCTTAGGTCATTTATAATTATGATAAAACTTATATTCACAATAATGAATTTCACCTATATTCTATTTCTGCTGAACATTGCGCCTTCTTTTGTCATTTTTATTTTTTAATTAAAACAATATATATTTTTTCCTTTTTGCAATTCTGGAGGTCAGATATACAAAATCAGTATCACTGAGCCAAAATCAAGATGCCAGCAGGGCCTTGTCATTTTACAATTAATAACAGGAGGGTTTCTAAGAAACAACCATAAAAATAATGGTTGGCTTTATCTACCACCTTTATGTAAATTCATGATTGAACTAGTGTTTTGGATATTGCTAATTTCTATGTATGAGAATTGATGTAACTTTTAAAATGTAGGTTCAAAATTGATATTGTTTTTTGGTTATTAAAGTATTTTTTCAAGCTTGAATTAGATTAGTTAATTCATGAACATTTTATTTAATATTGTCTTTCTAACAAGCATATATATTAGGCATTTGAAAAATCAAGGCATAGTATTTGAGCCAAGGGTTTTATATTCTGATGCAGCAGAAAATATAAAACCAGATAAACTATAAAATTTATTTGGTCATCCAATAGGAATAGATAGGTACAAAATTTTAGTATCAAAAAAACTAAAAATGGAACTGCCTTTTGATCCATCAACTCCACTACTAGGACTACACACAAAGAACCCTGAAACACCAATTCATAAGAACCTATGTACCCCTATGTTCATAGCAGCACTATTTACAATAGCCAAGTGCTAGAAACAGCCTAAGTGCCCATCAGTGGATGATTGGATCAAAAAACTTTGGTACATTTACATAATGGAATACTACACAGCAGAAATAAAGAAGGAACTCCTACCCTTTGCAACAACATGGATGGAACTGGAAAATATTATGCTTAGTGAAATCAGCCAGTCAGTGAAAGACAAATACCATATGATCTCACCCATTACAGGACAATAATGAACAAAATAAACAACAAGCAAAACAGAACCAGATACATGAATACAGTGAATAGACCTTCAGGGGTCAGGGGGGAGGGGGCGGGGGGAGGAAGAGGCATAGAAGGGGAGCAGTTTAGTCAAGAAACTAGTATGGAAGACCCATGGACATGGACAATAAGTGGGATTGACTTTGCGGGGAGTGGGTAGGTGGGGAACGGGACAGAGTGGAGTAAAAAGGGGATGGATGTAATAATAAAATTAAATTAAAAAACATTTAGTATCATATGCAGATGACTGTATGAAATATTTTGGCATCAAAGAAGGACAAGTCCATAATTTGGACTTCCATGAGTTAAAGAAGCCATATTATAGCTGATGGCATTTGATATATTTTAAAATTATGCAGATATTCTCTAGAAAATTGGCAGTAGAGTGCATAGAATTTTTTGCAATTAACAATATGGAATGAATGAAGTCACAGAGGACTTTGGAGCCTGGTATATTAAAATAACTAAAAGTAGTTTAGTATGGCTGAAATAAACATTAAATGTTGGTTAAGGATACTTTAAGGTGCTCAAAATCCCATCTTTGTAGCAATAAAATTGTCATAGAAACCAAGATTGCATTGCAAAGAATTATTCAAAAGATGAGTTTGAGCCAGACCTTCTGCCTTAAAGTACGGGTGAAGAATTTTATCATGGTTATTACAGAGGATGTCAAGATCCCATTCTTTAACATGGAAAAGAAAATAACTAATTCACATTGTTCGTTTTCCTTCAATATGCAGAGAGGTTGTCATCTACAGTCACACTGTGGCTGAGCCATATTTAATCGGCTAGAAGTAAATTGAGATAAATGGAATACATATGACATTCTGAAAAGTGGAATGCATAAATGTGCAATGATGATATGTGGCCAAACTGCACAATAAGACGTCTTAGGGAGAAAGCCATAAGAAAAGTAGTTGTGTGAAAGTTGGGAAACTTCTCTACCATAGTTATTTTCTATATTACATTTATTTCATATAATTAATAATGCTAAGAGGTATGAACAAAGTGATAGTAAGAAAATTATGAATTAGGAGATGGGTTCCAATTTCAATTCTTTCATAACAATTCTGTCACTTTAGAGTTTAAGCTTTAATATGATAAAATGAAAAGAAAAATCATGTGATTCTGAATAATTTGTATTCCATATAATTTAGCAAAAATGCATTTTTTAATATTTAAAACACATGTATACCTCCTAAGAGAATATAGCAAGATATTAACTTAGTATTTTATAATAAATATTATTAATTAGCTAGTTATACTATATCAATATTTATTTCATATGAATAAAAACTCCTTAAAGGAAAAAATTATTTAGGCCCAAATTGCTGATTTAAAATTTCATAATGTTACCAAAAATTCTATGGTGTTACTTAAAATGTACATAAATAAAATTAGGCACATGTTTCTTAGGCTTATGTAGTAAGTGCAACCATAAAATAAAATAAAATTATAGGCTGCCCTGGCTGGTGAGGCTCAGTTGATTGAAGCATTGTCCTGTCCACTGAAAGGTTATGGGTTTGATTCTCAGCCAGAGCACATACTTAGGTTTTGGTTTGATCCCTGGTTGGAGAGCCTACTATGGGAAGCAACCAATTGGTCTCTCTCTCTCTCCCCCCATTTCTATGTCTCTATAAATGATGGAAAAATGTCCTTGGGTGAGGATAAAAAATAAAAATTAAAAATGTATCAACTAGAAACTAGTATGGAAGAACCATGGACATGGACAACAAGTAGGATTGACTTTGGGGGGAGTGGACGGGTGGGAAAGGGGACAGAGGGGAGTAAAAAGGGGATGGGTATAATATAAGAACAATAAAATTAAATTTAAAAAATTATCAATTAAATAGAAATCTAATAAAATGAAAATTATAATAACATCATTATTATATGATGGTGGTAGTGGCTACCAAAAAAAAAAAAATATATATTAACACCTGTGTGGATATTGATATCAGTAATATAGCTTCTCTTAATTTTAAGATTGATATTTTATTTGATATGAATAGGTCTCAATGCTTTCCCTACTTTTCTCAATGAAAACTACTATGAAAGCTTTCTTCACAGAGCAAGCTGGGATAACTTTTGATCTTTGTCTTACATAAACTAGATTACATCTTCCCTTATTTTTTCTTATACTATAATACACTTGTAGTTTTTCTGCTAAACTGAACAATCATGAACACAAATTCAAATGAATCTTGAAACTTAATACATTGGTTATAAGGCACCCTGATGATCCATTATTCCAAAAGAAGAGAGCCACATACATTTTCCTTAGAGGGGAGTTATTTATTTATTTTTTTAATTCAGTTTGAAGAAGTTCATTCATAAGGATGTGTGGAAAGCATGGTGATTTTGATAGGAAATGATTGAGTGATGGTAAAATGTAAAACAAGGTAGAAGTTGAATAGAGAGAAAATTCAAAGAGATAGTTAGGAATGATTCTTCAGAGGTTGGAGAAAACCTCAAGCCTAATAACTGCCTCTGAAAGGGGACACAGCTTTGATTGGGTCAGAGTGTGGAGCAAGTTATGACCCAGAGTGGGGATGTAACAACAGATCAACAGTAAGCAACTAGAGGATAACTCATGGATGAGACACCAATAGCGGCAAAGCTGAACTGGGAGACTACAGAAGACAGAGTAAAAGACAACCCCACTGAAATCATAGCCATAATTCATGAAACCATGTCAGGGAGATGAAATAGCCTAGCCTCTGACAAGCACCACTGGAAGCTCCACTCTGCCAGGAATATAGACTTTATTAACACATCTCTCCATGTCACAAGAGAAGAAGAAAAGAAGTAAATAATAAAGATAAAAATCCTTGGGCTGTGAATCACTTTTTAGAGTTGCTACAATGTATTATCTAAAATTACCAGTTAGCAATAAAAAATAAGACACACAATGAAGCAGGAAAGCACAGAGTGGGGCAAGCAGGCAGTGGAAACTGACTCTGAGGAGGCCCAGATATTTCTTATACTGAGAAAAAGAATATAAGTCATAAAGATCGTATATCATTTGTTATCATTAACTATCATTCCCAGAAGATGCCAATCTATAGTGATGGAGAAGCAGATGCATGGCTGCCTATAGCTGAGGCAAGGACATGGGTGCTGAATGTACTGAATAATAGTAAGTTCTTTTTGTGGTGAAAAAAATTGTTCTAAAATAAGATTTGTGATGGTGGTTGCATAAATTTCTGAATGTACTAAAAAGCCCCAAAATGTAAATATGTAAAATTGGTATACAAATTACATATTTCAAAAAGATGCATAGTAATTTTATCCATGTGTTATTTTTAATAATGTAGTGAGGCCATTGAACAGTAAGGCCACTTGAATGTTCATTAAAGTTAGCTGTAAGAATTTTGCTGACTGGTACAATATTTGTTCTAATTCACTTTCTATTTTAACTGAAAATTCATATTATATCCTATTATATAATTTTGTTATTGCATGTGCTTTGTTGATGAAATGAAAATAAAAACTATGAGTAAAATCACCAACAAACTGCCCTGGCTGGTAGCACAATAGATAAGGCGCCAGCCTGCCAACCCAAAGGTCGTGGGTTCGATTCCCCAGCCAGGGCACATAACAAGATTGCAAACCAGGTCTCCAGTCAGGTCTGTGGCTGGAGGCAGGTGAAAAAGCAACCACACATTGAAGTCTCTCTCCCTCTCTGCCTCTCTCCCTTCCCCACTTTCTAAATTAATTAATTAATTAATTAAAAAAAAAATCACCAACAAACAACATAAGCAAGGATAATTTGTTACCACAAAAACATAAAAGAGAAAGAAATAATGGCCTGAATTCACAAAGGAAGATGAAAATCAGATGTTTTCAAAGGAAAAAATACTGTACATATAAAACTTTCTTTTTCATAAGCCTAATGGTTACCACACACCCACACACACACACACACACAAACCTGAGATACATAGCTTTAAAAAAGAAGAAACATGGGAAAGGAGCATGGAATGCCACCAAACAAAAATATCAGACAGAAACACAAAGAAAAAGTACCAATGGAGGCACAGAGCTAACATAAAACGAAAGATAAAATAAGTATAGGGAATCTTCATAATTACCTTACATGTAAATGGACTGAATTCACCAATAAAGAGGCAGGAAATCTGACCAAAAAGCAAAACACAACCATATTGCCTTCAGGAGGCATATCTAAGCTGCACAAGGTAAATTTAGACTCAAAGTGAAAGGGTGGAAAATGGTTCAACAAAGAAATAGATTCCACAGAAAAACAAGTTTAGCCATACTTATACTTGACAGAATAATTTCAACATAACAAATGTAAAAATAAATGAAAATGGGCTTTTTATAATACCATTACATCAAGGAGATATAATACTTCTTTATATACACCCACTCAGGAAGCACCAAAATATGTAAAGCAATTACAGAACTAAAAGAAATAGACCACAAGAAGATCATAGTTGGTGACCTTAACCCTCCATTGATAGCTCTAGCTAGATCATCCCAACAGAAAGTCAATAATATCAGGCTTAAGTGACACATTAGACCAAATGGACATAATTGACATTTTACAGAAATGTTCATTCCAGAACATCAGATTATGCATTCTTCTCCAGTGCACGTAGAACAATTTCAAAGACAAAACATTAGGGCATAACACTAGCCTCAACAAATTCAAAAAGACTGACACACAGACCAATGAAGCAAAACTGAGAGACTAAAACCACAATGGGCAACTACTTTTTGACAAAGGATCCAAAAACACATAATTGAGAAAAGAAAGCATATTCAATAAGCGGTACTGAGAAAATCAAAAAGCCACAGGCAAAAGAATAAAACCAGATTACAATTTGTCCCCATGTACATAAATTAACTCAAAATGGATCAAAGACCTAAATATAAGATCTGAAACAATGAATTACATAGCAGGACCTTAGTTGTAGAAAACATTTTATGAATTTGACCCCATGGACAAGGGAAGTAAAAGTAAAAATAAATAAATGGTACTATATTAAACTAAAGTGGTTCTGTAGAGCAAAAGAAACCACCAACAAGTCAAAAAGACAGGCAACTAAATGGGAGATGACATTTGCGAACAACAGCTCCAACAAGGGATTAATATCCAAAATATATAAAGAACTCATACAATCCAACACCAATCAATCCAAAGGAAAAATGGATAGAGGACCTGAACAGACACTTGCCCCAAGAAGATATACAGGGGGCCCAAACATATATGAAAAGATGATCAAGTTCACTGTTAGGGAAATGCAGATCAAAATTAAAATGAGATATAACCTCACAGCTATTAGAATGACTCTTATCAGCAAGACAAGTAGTAACAAGTACTGGAGAGGTTGGAGAGAAAAAGAAACCCTCATTCAGTACTGGTGGGAGTGTAGGCTAGTACAACTACTTTGAAAAATTATATGGCAGTTTCTCAGAAATTTAAGAATAGAATTACTTTACGAACCAGCAAACCCTCTTCAAGGTATATACCTAAAACATTCAAAAATATTTGTTTGCAAAGATATATGCACCTGTATGTTAATTACAACACCGAGATAACCAAAATGTCCTTTGACAAAAGATTGGATAAAGAAGATATGGTAAAACATACAACAGAATACTCAATCATAAGAAAAGTTGAAATACTGCCATTTATGACAACATGCATAAACCTTGAGAATCTTATGCTAAGTGAAATAACTCTGTCAGTAAAAGCTAACCATATGAACTCAGACACAGATAGCAGTATGGGGGTTACCAGAGGGAAGGTGGTAGGGGACAAAAAAAGATAATGAGGGCCAAATACAATGTCTGTCCAGAAGGTATCCAGCCATGTGAAAAATAGAGACATTTATAACAGAAGATGCAAGATATAAGAAACATTGTACATAGTACCTAGGACAATGACACCTCCTTCAAAGTAGGATGTTGGAACCTCACAGAGTTCTCCCAGGCGTCAACAGCTTCTCTGTCATATTATCCTGAATCTTATTGACAGTCTGAAATCTCTTCCCTTTCAAAGGTGATTTTAATTTTGGGAAAAGCCAGAAGTTAGTTGCAGGGCCCCAAATATGGGCTATAGGTGGGCTTAGTCACCTGGTTAATTTGATGTTTCACCAAAACGCTCTATGAGACGTGATGCATGAGTGGGCCTGCATGTTGTGGAGGTGAAGCTGCCAGTCACCAGTTGCCCAAAGCTGTGGCCGTCTGAATCATCCCAATAGTTTTTGCAAAAGAATGTGCAAGCTTAACATAAAATTTAAATTAGATTAATTATTGTTATTTTGAATGTGATAGCCACACCATACTCATACTTAATGGCGCCTACCATTCACTAACTAGTACAGTGAAGTCATCATTGTTCACACATTGTGCATTCCAGTCCACTCTTCTTGCTGTCAGGTTACACTGGTGTTGCCGAAACTATTCTTGTTATATTAATATGGTTGGGCTGTTTCAAGATAGACCTTGAATATGGTGATGGAAGATGATTTGACTTTGGTAGGCACACAATGCATTATGTAGATCATGTATCATAGAAATGTACACTTGAAACCTATATGATCTTGTTAACTATGTTTCCCCAATCAACTTAATGAAAAATAAACAAAAAAAAGAAAAATCTACATGTTAGGAATCTGTATGCTATACAATAGAAAGATTGGGTCATCAATAATTTTTTGCTGAACCATGAATAAGAATGGCATGATTTTTAATTAAATTTTTAAATTAAATTTATTGAGTGATATTGGTTAACAAGATTAACTAATCTTATGAAATAATGACATTTCTTGACATTACTCTATTATTTATCTTGATATGTCAGAGGACAAAACAAGAACAACTGAGGACATTATCTGGCTGTGGACTTCTATTCAGTTTTTATCAATGATTACAATTATATTCATAGTGAGTCAATCTGCTTAACAGAAGCCTGGTAGTCACTGAGAAAATGGTCCCCACCCATATAATGTCATCTGTTTTGACAACCTCCAACATCCCCTCATTTCCTTACATTGTTTTTTTTTTTTTTTTTTCTGAAAGCAGCTAAAAGACAGTGTATTTTATAGTTGCCTTCCAGCAATCATGTGGGAAACTCTTGCACAGGCATGTGCACCACACATAATAAACCTTTCTCAATCAGAACTTAAATCTTCAGAAAACTGTGGATAAGCAGATAATCCACTTTGGGCCATCACCAATAAGCCATTATTTTACTCTGCTTTTCATTCATTGTGTGCTGGGACAGCATACTTTCATACACTTTTAATGTTACAAACAGACAATCAAATCAAAAGCCTAGAAAAAATTCTGAAGTGAAGAGAACTAAAGAGCTTCACTATTTTAGGTATTGTTTTCTCAAAGCCAGGTCCTCATGGAAGAACAGTAGGAAATGACCAACAATACATTAAACAAATAGTTCACAGGGTGATTTTATAGGTATTCAAAAGCAGATTCATCATTGCTGTAACTGAAGCTCATGAGTAGGCTGCACAGAGTGCAAATAAAGAAGCTCGTCAACCAACTCCACATTTTAAAAGAAGAAGTGCTCTACGCCAAGAAATACATTGGGAATAATTGCCTCGGCCTTTCTTACATCCTCAGAACAAGTCTTTAGAAGGATGAAGTATTTAGTAATATTCGAAAGCTGAAACATTTTAAATTCAGATGGTATATTTAATCCATGTTTGCTAATGCTTCCGGGAATCATTTAAACAAACTAAAATGTTCTAAGATTCAAGGGATGTTTTTTGTCCATATCTGTCAATATTGTTAAAAAGCATTTAAGAAGCTTAAAGAAGATAAAACAACATTGGCTTTTAAAAAAATATCAATTCTCCTGGCTGGTGGCTCAGTGGGTAAGGTGCCAGCCTGTGAACCCAAAGGTTGCTGGTTCAATTCCCAGCCAGAGCACGTAACCAGGCTGCAAGCCAGGTCTCCAGCCAGGTCTGTAGCTGGAGGCAGGTGAAAGACAAGCATATATTGATGTTTGTCTCCCTCTCTGCCTCTTTCCTTTTACCTCTCTAAAAATAATAAAAACTTTAAAAAATATATCAATTCTATTTGTACCCTTAAGCATTAGAAAAATTCTCAGAAAAACTTATTATCAAACTCCAAATAGCTCTATATGGGGCCATGTCATTAACATGGGGCAAAAAAACAGATTAATAATTAAGCTCATTTTGGTATTTTGAGATCTAAAATAAGAGTATCCACTGCCAGAACCTGTCAGTGGTGCTTGGTTATTCGGTCATTACAGAAATTCATTAGTGTCAATAAAGATATTCTCTGTTTTGAAAGAAAAAGAATAGATATGCATGCTGTTATTTAAGTCTTGGTTTTTCATGAGTCTATACTATATAAAAAATTGTGTTAATAAGTATTTTACTACCATCAGCACATAATAGTATCATTGCTTTTGTAAATCAGTTCTAAGATTTTGATTCAAAGTACTTTCCTTTATCTTCTATTGGTATTATTAAAATTGATCTAATAATTTTTAATATTAATATTTTGGATATTGTCTCATATGTAAATAATTGCTTTGTAGTTAAATTCAATGTAAAGTCTTTATACCTAATCTTATGGAGGTATGGTGAAGGTACTTTTATGAATTTATCAAATAAAACAGATATTTTGAAAATAAGCTTTGCAGCCCCTGGCTGGTGGCACAGTGGATAAGGCACCAGACTGAGAACACAAAGGTTGCTGGTTCGATTCCCAGCCAGGGCACATAACCAGGTTGCAAGCCAGGTCCCCAGCCAGGTCTGTAGCTGGAGGCAGGTGAAAAGCAACCATATATTGATGCTTCTTTCCCTCTCTGCCTCTCCCCCTTCCTTGCTGTCTAAAAATAATAATAAATAAAATGTTGTTTTAAAAAAAGAAAAGAAGCTTTGCAATTTAGCGGCATATGGTCAGTATGAGTAAAGAATAACGTACTATTCATAAAATATTTCATAGGGACAATTCATTATGTTAACTTACAGTTGGCATTTAGCTTTTTTGAATATAGGCTTAAAAAATCTGATTTTCATCAGCGCAATTAATATAATAGTAACAATAGTAATCAAAACCACAGCAACCATTAATACCATATAGTACCACAGCCAGTAGCATTACTCCTACTTCATAGCTGAGAAAGTTTGAACACAAAGAGCTCAAGCAACTGTCCTTTTTCTACCTCCACCTCAGTTACCTTCATTAACTAAAATAAAAACCCTAGAAATGTGTCATCTGCGTCATCTCCAGTTCCTTTTTTTTTTTCTGTCATGGTAAGCTGGATGTAAGAGGGTCATTCCCCCCCGCCCCATTTCTAACTGAATAATCATCAGAGAATATTTTTGGAACTATTGCATTTAAATAATAGTTTTTAGTCTTTTTTGTCCCAGCCTTCAGGGAAGTTGGGAGGTGTGCACTTCAGTTTTGTCATGCCTAGTTGTGGTCATTTTCGTATTTCACTGGAGGCAGGTATTATTTTTTAGAAGTAAATCAGAGCATGAATAATTGTGTCATATTTCATAATAAAGGTTAAATTACTTACAAGGCCTGCAGAGGTCCCCTGCCTCTCTAACCTGATTTCCTGCCATTCTCGCTCACTTCTGTTCAAACATAGAATTGCCCTTGCAAGTTCTTGAACAAAACCACATGTTCACCTGCCTCAGAACCTGAGCTTTAGGTGGCTGGAATTCTCTTCCCCTAGACACCCATTATCTTATTTCCTCATTTCCTTCAGATCTCTTTTTTATGTCAACTTCTCTGGAATGCCTTCCCTGACAACCCTGCATCATATAGGACCTCAAACTCAAGCCATCTTACTGCTTTTTATTTTTTTCAACAGTGCCTCCTGATCCCTAATTTATGAATTTTACTGTTTGTTTTTACCATACAGTAAAACCTCCTTTAGGAACTGTAACTGTATAATCTCCTTACATTTTCAGTGCAGGAAGTATTATCTATGATATGATGAATATGAAAATATTTGAAGAATGAATGAAATAACTTTGGAAGAAAATGCATATTCCTTCAGTGACTACATGGTGTACTTTAATCGAATTAGCAGATATAGTGGCAAATATGTAACCTGAATAAAAAAATAAGAATATTATAATATATTACATTTTCTTTTGTTTGCTCCCTCCTTTTATTCACTCCAAATTATTTTTGTCAATAATATTTCACTACATTGGAAATATTAAAAACATTATCAGAATATATTTTAGCAAAAGTATGTTTATGTTTTATAATTATATTAGTTAGGTTAAGAGATCTTCATCATGTTTATTCTGAAAAAAGATTATATTATAAAATCTATATAAAAAATAAAGGACCATATATTTGTGATTCTAGATAGCTTATATTTTCCCTTATGATATCTTCATTTAAATTTTTTTTTCTGAATTTACTGATTTGAGAGAAAGGAATAGTATGGAGGGAGGGAAGGGGGATGCAGGGAGAGATCAATTTATTGTTCCACTTATTGTATTCATTGTTTAATTCTTCTATGTGCTCTGATTGGGGATTGAACCTAGAGCCTCAGCATACAGAGACAATGATCTAACCAACGGAGCTATCCAGCCAGGTCCCTTAGGATGTATTCTTTTAAAAAAAGAAAGGAAAGGAAAAGTCCTCTCAGGTTATTTTTCCCCCTGCTGGGTTCGGCAGCTCAATTTTAATACTCCCCAGGTAGCTCTCCAACATTTACGTGATTTAATGGCCTGTTGTTATTAAACCAGAGACACTTTATTTTATTTTATGTTGTGATTGCCATAACTATTACATTAACATTTGAATAAAAAGCAATACCACTAAAAATATGTCAATGTATCTCTTAGTGAATTAATCTATATCCCTTGCCTAGGGCTTGCTGACTGGCACATAATAAATGTAATGATAACAATGATAAGTCATCAGATAGTCTGACAGACCTGCCAGTGGGGGATGGTGCGAGACGATGCATGGAATTGAGCTTGTTAAGGAGACAGTTGAGTGCAGGAGAAATGACATGTGTCATATCGTCCCACAGTGAGATGATAGAGTACATGGGGATGGTCTCTTTTCAGCAAGAGGTGCAAGTGTGGCACGATTTGAGTCTCTGGCTGTGTTTCTGAACACCCTATATAACACAATAACAATGAATCATTCAATCAGTGGTTCAATCCTACAGGATATATAACATCTAGAATAAAAGAAAGAAAACAATATGAAAAAACAGAAAACATATTTTCCTGCAAAGCGTATCTTCTAGCAGTCTATAAAGAGTATGACACTCAGGGAACTACATCCCAGGGAAGAAAAAATTCAATATATAGAAAAAACATTAAAACTTCCCTTTATATGCCTATGTACCTAAATATAAGACATAACAGAATATTGTCCTAAAATATTTAACATTTAGATTGATATAGATACGCTCATTCATTTCATAGGGTATACACGGGGCAGATATTATACCCAAGACACCCTGAAGGAAAAGGAGTTCCACAATGGCTGCTAAATACCTTTGTGGAGCCCAGATAGGCTGCTGCAGTTCAGTACATTTTGATGCCTTTCATTGTTACATGTGTTCAAATAAGTTATCCAGCAGAAAAGAAAAAGAACTTATGGACATGAGCAACAGTGTGGTTACTGCAGGACGGGGAGAGGGGTTGGATTGAGTGGGTGGAGGTAGAAGAGAGAATAAGGGGGTGAATGGTAATGGAAAAATACAATAGGAATAAACTATTAAAAATAAATAAATAGAATAATATTGCATGGATTTAATGAAATTTACCCTTATGAAACTGACAAACAACTAAAACAAAATATCACATCTGTAGAAAGAAATGAACAGTAATGAGAACACAAGTGAAAAATAAAATGACACTGCTGATATTTTGCAAACTCTGAGAAGGAGACAAGTATTTATCCTTACGGCATACGATGAATCATGCTTTGAGATGTTTACTAATAGATTATATAGAGCAATAAAAATCAGTAAGTGATATGTAAAACTAAGCACTGTAAACATGAAGATAAAAAATTCTGCAATATTTCAAATTGTGTAACTTTCATTTCAGTATTGTATACAATTTCATTCAATAATCCTGAAGATATAGAATTCTATTTGTAGCTTCTCACTGAATAACAAAAACGCCCAAATCCATACTCAGATCCCAGACTGGCCACTGATGGCAGACACCCAGGGCAGATCTGAATAGTACAACAAACCCTTTGAAACTAACAAAATTTAGAAACACGGCCCACAGAAATCAGGTTGGAACTTGTGGCCAGAAGCTAACCAGATTAGCTTCTTGCTAAAATAAAACATACCAATATTCCCAAGAGAATTTAAGAAAGATCAGCATCTCATCCATATTATTTTAATAGGATACAATCTACAATGACTCAACATGAACAGAATCAGAAAAACCTCAGTTCACATGGAAAAATCCAATGAGCAGATGTCAATGTTGAGATGTTGGACAAATATGACAAAGACTTTAAAGTGGCCATTAAAAAAAATGCTTTGGTAAGTAATAGAAAACTCTATTAAAACTAATGGAAAAATAAAATCTAAGCAAGGAAATAAAAGATAACCAATGAACCACACGGAAGTTTTACCACTTAAAATTGAAATAATTGAAATAAAATATTTCACTGTGTGGGTTCAATTCATATAAGGATGACAGAGGAAATAGTGAACTTGAAGATAAGACAGGGGAAATCGTCCATCTTGATAAAGAGAGAAAGAACATAGAAAAATATGGAGTCTCAGAGACTTGCATAACAATAAAAATATTAGCATTTTTGCCATTAGAGTGCCAGGAAAAGAGGATAACGAAAGAAGTACTAAATAAAACCATTGAAAAAATAATGCATGAAAGTCCCCTTTGTGGTGAAAAACATAAACCTACAAATTCGAGAAGCACTGTGAGTTCTAACCATAAAATATTAAACTAAATAAAAAAACTATGACAACCACAAAAAAGTAACCACTGAAAACAACACAAAGATGATGGTATAGATTGAGGTATATTTCTAAAGCTCTTGCTCCTGAATCTCCATAAATCTATGGTCTAATCTACTCTGATCTAGCAGAGGCATTGAAAAAAATATTTATCCTGTCCTATTAATTCCAGGGTACATGTGTTATCTGTCTCTTAGTTCTAAGAAAACATAGCATTGTGGTTTCTGGTTTTTGTTTCTGTTATAATGAAACATCTACAAAAAAGGATAAAGTGCCACTAATATTATTTTAATATTATTTAATATTAATATTATTTTAATATTACTTGTCTATTTAATGATGAATTATTTGGGGGGATAAAACAAATGTGAGTAAACATTTAATGAAACCATAAATAGTCCACTCCATCTCTTTTTGAATAAAGTCAAAAGTCCCCTGTTAAGGTATAAAAACAAGCAAGAAATTTAATTTATGTAGGATGGAATAGAAGCAGTTTCAAATGACATCTACCTGATTAAATGGAATGGAATGCTAATTATAAGAATACAAATGGCTATCTTTTGATTACCTGATACATATTTTTTTAAGTTTGGTTTAATGAGAACTTGGTAATAGAACTAAGAGTTATATTTCTAAGCTATAGTGAAATTATTAATTCTATAACATCCTATAAAAACAGAATGATGTCTGTCCAGCAAATGTCCAGTTGTCGTTAACATAAGCAGAATAGTTTGTGCAACATCCATATAACCTGGCAGCCAAAGACAGCAGATTGGAATGCACATGGCGTGAACAATGACAACTTCACTGTACTAGTCATTGGGGGTGGTAATGGAGCTGGAGAGTGAGCATGTGTACTGTGTGGCTCTTGAATGCAAAATAACTGGATGAACAAAGCAAAGGATCTGTACCAAATTTGTGTAAAGCTTGAATATTTCCCCACAGCAACTATTCAGATGATTCAGAAGGTTGCAGCTATGGGCAACTGGTGATTGGCAGCTTCATCACCACAACATGCACACTCATTCATACATCATGTTTCCTTCAGAGATTTTTGGTGAAACACCAACTCAGCCAGGTGACTCAGCCCCACTGCATCCCAGATTTGACACAATGTGACTTCTGGCTTTTTCCAATACTGAAATCACCTATGAAAGGGGAGAGATTTCAGACCATTGATGAGATTCAGGAAAATATAACTGGAGCAGCTTATGGCAACTGATAGAATTGTGTGAGGTCCCAAGGTCCATCTTTGATGTTTCTTACATCTTGATCCTTCTTCAATAAATATCTCTATTTTTCATATTACATGGCTGGATACCTTCTGGACAGACCTTGTATAGTAAAGAAGAGAACTGTACAGAATTTTTGTATTTTAAATAGCCTCCCAATTTATCACTGTTAAAAATAGTTGAAAGTTATGTAGAGGCATTTAAATGGCTACTTAGCGTCATGCAAAATAAACTGTTTCTTTTAATAATTTCTCCTTATAAAATTAAAGACATTGGTAAATTGATATGGTGCAAAAGGAAAATGCAAGTTTTTATAAACTGATATAAAAATTTGGTGATGATATTAATATGGTTTTATTTCCATTTCACCTTTGAAAAGGAAAACATACTATTTTATACATTTTTAAAATGAGCCATGCCTAATTAGTGAGTGAATATATCACTTGAATTATTTTGAGCAAAATAACATTAAAGTTAAAAATGAGAAGTTATAATCTACATTTTAAATAGAGAAAAACATAATTGGAATTTAATAATAGAAAAAAAACATTTGGAATGAACTAAAAGGAAGAAAAGAGAAGAAAGCAACTCTTTCTATTCAAAGCCATTTAGACTACAATTTTCACAATTTGTTTTCCTGGTATATATGTATTTTCTCCTTAAAATCTACATTGCTTTTGTAGAAATAAATGTTTCTTACAGAGTGTTAACTACTGACAAAAAACATGTTTGTGTTTTCTCTCGAGTGGAAGTTTCACTTTAATCTCAAAAAAAGAAAAATTGTTTCCCTTGAAATGTTGTTGCAGTATATATCACAAGGTGTTGGTGGTATGGAAAGATATGTAGTCTAAGTAATTTTAAAGACTGCAAACAATATCTTTGATACATAGGAATAAAACTTATAAAAGTCCCACCAGGTGTTATAAAAACAACAGGTCCTGGGTCTGTTGGTGCCTATTGAGAAGTTTTGTGACAGAATGTGATAACTTAATATTAGTATAAATGTGCAAGTGTTGGAGATATAATAAAATGTATACTACTAATTTACTGAAACCTGAATCTACCACATACTTAAGACTGAAAGTCAAATAATTTCTCCATAGTTCTTATCACTTGGAATTAACTAAAACTGGTAAACCATTTATAAAATGACATAACAGTGAAAATCTCATATAAAAATATCTTTAAGGCCCTGGCTGGTGGCTCAGTGGATAAGATGCCTGCCTGAGAACCCAAAGGTTGCTGGTTCGATTCCCCAGCCAGGGCACATAACCAGGTCTCCAGCCAGTTCTCCAGCCAGGTATGTAGCTGGAGGCAGGGGAAAGGCAACCATACATTGCTGTCTCTCTCCCTGTCTGCCTCTCTCCTTTCCCCTCTCTCTAAAAATAATAAATAAAATATTTAAAAATATATCTTTAAAATTTTTTAGAAAAAGAGAATTTGACAGAAGTAGGAAAATCCTGCATATTGAAATGCAAACTCAAACTGAAAACAGATACAGTTAACATTTTTACGATATTTTGGGTACCTGATTACTTATCTCACATATCTATACAAGAGGATGAAGAGAATAATACTCTATCCTGCGAGATATGCTCAATAATATTTTTAATAAAAAGGTTGATGTGTTTTTGTATTTGAATATAATTTTTTTTTCTTTTTTTTTAAGATTTTATCTCACCATTTTTAGAAAGAGGGGAAGGGAGAGAGGCAGAGAGGGAGAGAGACATCAATGTATGGTTGCGTTTCACCTGCCTCCAGCCACAGACCTGACTGGAGACCTGGTTTGCAACCTGGTTATGTGCCCTGGCTGGGGAATCGAACCTGCGACCTTTGGGTTCACAGGCCGGCACCTTAACCACTTTGCTACCAGCCAGGGCCTGAATATAAATTTAAATAGTAAAATGACCATGTAGAAATTATAATATCAAATAGTACTGTGAAAAAATTAAAATTTGCACACTAATTAACTTTTCTTTATTTATGGACATCATCATGTTTTCAGTTTTAGCTTTAACAGCCTCTTTACTGGAATGAGGTTGTTTATTAACTTCTCTATCACAAATGCTACATACATAATAGTTTAAAGGATTTGCATCTGGTGAACTAGGCAGCCAGATTTCCTTGGACAGAATTCAGGAACATCGTACCTCTTTGGTGCTGTGTGCTGGTGCACCATCTTGTTGGAAGATAAAATAACATCCATTTGCAACTTGCACAGTGCAACTACTTCTCTCAAAATGTCAAGGCAAACATCCTGGATCCTCATTGATGAGCTCCTGGATTCTGTGTACAATACCTGGACTTGTAGGATCCTTGAATACCTTATGTGTTTTCCTTGCTGGTGTGGCCACATCAGGAACAGCATCCTACACCTTCATGTTGTAAATTGTACATAAAGGGATATCATTGAAGTCCTTAATTTCCTTAGCAGTTCACCTTGCACACAGTCCAGGAATTATGGTTGCTCTAACATGGTATTCTATCAACATGACGGCTGATCTAGGAATTTAATACCTTATATCTGAAACAATGTTAACTCATAACCTTAGAAACATAGTTTTTCAAAATTAATAAGGAGCATGTGAAATAAGGAGATGCAAAGTTATTGCTGATTGATTGCACACATCCTGTATATATCACTTTTAATAGGGATAACTTTCAAATGTTTAAAATAAATAAAGGTTGTCCTGACCAGTGTGGCTCAGTTAGTTGGACCATTCTCACATAAACTGAAAAAAAAAAAAAAAAATTGGGCTCAATTCCCAGTCAGGGAACATGCCTGGATTGCAGGTTGGGTGCATATGAGAATCAATGGATGTTTCCCTCTCTTTCTTCCTCCCTACCCTCTCTTTAAAAATTAATGAGCATGTCCTCAGATGAGGGTAAAAAGTATACATACATACATACATACATACACACACACACGTATATGTATATACAAGGATTTTTCTGAAAGTATTGGCCACATAAACTGTTTTAACTGTATTGACATTGGCTCGATACTTTTGGGACAGACCTTTTGTGTGTGTGTGTGTGTGTGTGTGTGTGTGTGTGTGTGTCCCGGTTAAATGTGATACTGCTCTCAAAGGCAGTTGCATATAGAATCATTAATATGATCTTCCTATAATTTCCATTTTGATATGATTATTTCAAACTTGGTTTTAACTGCTCATTTTTCAGGTTAAGTAACAAAAACCCAAATAATAAAAAGATTGGTATATGCAGAAAAGTTAACATGTGATATATTTAATATTTGTAAAACTAAATTACCCATGTCCTTAAATTTCATTGAAATAAATAATCCTACCCAGTGAGTAGTAAGATCTTTTTCTTTTAAAGGATGAACATTTTTTTGAATAAAAAGAAAAATTACCCACAAACATTTTCAGTAACGTGTTACCTACTTATGCTGTGTAGCTTCACATTGAATATAAAGCATATAAATTTTAATTATTTGTGGTCTTGGACTTGTTGATATTTGATGTGACTAAAAATAGCTAATGGGATTTTGTAGTCTGGTAGTGTTTGTTTGGTTGAATGCCTGGTGGTAGTTGGTTTATTGCCAATCTTTTAATTTAATTAGAAAAATTCAAAAAAGTGAAATTAAAACCTGGAATAACTAAAGGAGTCTTATACTGTAGCTATATTACCACTTTCTATTAATATACCAAATTTCTTTCAGAAGGCTCAAGAATCCATTTAATACTTCTCTCAACATTAATGTGAGATGAATGGAAAAAGGAGAAATATCATACCAACCTATAAGGTGGAAAATTGTAGAAGTACAGTGCTTTATAGAGATTATTGTCTCAAGCTGAAACAGGACCAAAAATCATTTCTACTTTAGCTACCTTGGACCAGAGTAGTTAACATTTATGCTTATATTTTAACTGCTGTTTGCTTTTGGATACTCAACAGTGTACAAATGAGCTCAGCATAAATGATAAACATGTCAATGCAAGTATCTCATGTAAGATGAATTTATTTGGTCATTTCCCTTGGGAAGTTAATTTGTACTACTTCTGATGAAACATTGTTCATCCTCCTTATTACAAGATGGTTATTTTATGGCACTTTAATATAAACGCTTGACCTTTAGAAATCTAGTTCTTTTGGAGAAAATCCAAGATGTGCATACAATTAAAACCAATGTTGAATATTTTGTGTTGCCAAGTCACTAATTAAATTTGTTCACATAACCTTTTTCTTCCTGAAATGCAGCATTTACTAAAATTATTTTTTAATTATGCAAACATTGTTTTGTATAGCTCTTGCATTTTAATGAGTTTGGGTGAAACCACAATTTAGAATAAAATCAGAATCTGAAGAAAACTTGTACCTTAGCTAAAGAGCTGCCATCCAATCATATTAACACACACTACCTTCAGTGAGGCTACAATTATTTTGCCATTTTCAAAGTCACCTATCCCCTGTTTAATTTTTGTTTGCCTTTTTCGCAAGATGTTTAAATAAACCCATAAAGGATATATAAAAATCTTCCAGAGTGTCCTTTCTCCCATAGCTTTTATTTAATATTGCCTCTCAAAAATATGTTTCTATTGCCCCTGCCTTCTGTTTGGTGGGTTCAGCCTTCAGAAACCTCAGAGCCCAAGGATCATGTACGCAGAAATGTAATTTCCATCATTATTCCATTGATTTCAGGAGCATTTCAACTAAACAATGAATAGAGAGAACAGTATATTGTTTCTAGGACTAAATGTGTAATAATCACTAAATAAGATTAGATTTTTATTGCAGAATATCTTAAAATACTTGAATTTGTTGAGTTATTAACTATTTTGACCCTGTCTACATTTTCTGTTCTTCAGAACTCAGAGTACAGGAAGCTCAGACTCTCATATGAGGGAGCGACTTCTCTAAGTAAAGACCTGAAGTGAATGGCTCAAGTTGTGGCACACGCTGCATGAAGCGGTTGGTTATCTCAGTTATTGAAGCATTTTGCTAAATTCTCTGTTCTGTGATATGTATTATAAAGTAATATAGAAACTGATAAATAGGAAAGAGATTTTGATATATATACATAAGTATATATATAAATATATAATGTATATTGTATAATTATGTACAATCACCAAAGACATACATCTTGAAATAGATGGCTGCCAAGATATTTAACTTATAGTTACAGTTCCTTCATTTCATTTACTCATAAAATATCTTTCCAGTGTAACAATAAAGAAAAAATTTATTGTGATGAAGAATGGAGAATTCTTCACATTGGAAGTGCTTAAAAGGATATGCTAAGTGATAATTATATATTTGGTAAAAGAAACTTGTAAGCTTGGAAATGTCAGACAGAAATAAGAGCAATAAAAGAGTAAAATGTGGGTAAGTCTAAGTAAATATTGGCTGTATCAAATAATAACAAGAATGTCTACTACAGTCTTAAAATATAGGCAACACAACTTGCACAAAAATATGCACATATCGGAAAAGGCTAAATGTGGTTCAAGTGTTTAAGGCCAATGCATTGTCTAGAATGTGGTATAAGTACCAATCACTATTAAGATATGGTAAACTCATTACAAAATATTGTAAGTGCAGGATAAACACAAGGCATAGTAAAAATATTTGTAAATAACTTAATAGATGGGGAAAATAAAATGACAAAACACTTAATCCACCAAATAATATAAGAAAAGAAATATAAATAACTAGAAATTAACAACTAGAGAGTAGGAATATATTTAAATTCAAGTACAAAACAATTATGTTAAGCATAAATGGACTAAAATCTCCAAATAAAAGATAAAGGCAAAAGTAATGTCTGATTAAGGAGTATCTCACAGATAGGTATAAAATAGGAAAATATGATTACTCTATAGCAATAGGGATTATAAGACAAACTGAAGATCTTTGAATATATGATAAAATTATTTAACTCTAATGGCCAAACCTAGAACAGTTAGTTGAAAATTATTAAAATACTAATTTCATAAGGATCTTTAATGTGTTTACATAGTGGGTGTGCATGTGCACTCATTTATTTATATGTGTTTACACCTACAAAATAAAATAGGGAAGTGGTTCTAACATTCTGCCACACTCAGTCACATAAAAAACTAGTATATAGACTGAAACGTAATTGTTCCTAAACACTAATTCCAAACATTTAGATTCGTTACACCTGAGGTGGCACTTAAAAATCTCTTTCCAAAAAATCTCTTGAGATTTTTCTTATCCCTAACCTAATGTAAACTATTGAAAAAGTTTTAAAGAATATTCACAGACAATATATATATTATTTCCAAATATACAAGAACTATTATTTAAAAGAATTATCATATGTTATGCCACTAATAGCAGATAAGTCAGATTAACCCAACATTTCCTAATCTTCCCTTAATACACACACTGCTCAAAAATTATAACACTGTTTCAGCTTAATTTTAGGGATTTTTTATAGCATCTTTCTCTTTAGTTTCCCTGATAGCTACCAGCAACCCCATAAAGTTGAAAAAATTATAAAAAATAATTACTTACATGTATGCTATCAAAATGAAAAGTAAAACAATAGCAAGAAGGAGTTATTGATGATCATATTCTGCATTAATGATGCAGTGACAATGGAAATAAATACCTAAAGAATAAATAAAATTGTGAAGTAATTTAGAAATTTTATCTTAAAATGCCATATTGACTTATAGATAAAATTGGAAATCAGGCCTGAAATAACAGTCTATTTAAAAAACAGTGCAATTAAGATAATTGTATATCAAATTTCTAGAATACAAACAATATTCAAGTGTATATCTCTAAAGATCTCATTACTAAATAATAAGGAAACAGCAAATTAAGAGTTAACAAAAATTAAAGAAAATAATGCACAAGACATTAACTCAGATAAAATTGACACTCCACATTAACATTCTAAAACCAAAATGATATTAATACTTATCTCAAGTAATGCAAACTAGTAAATTGAGTCAATAATACCCTGAAATGTGTTGAAAAGATTATAGATATATTCTTTCCAAAAGTAATAAATAGAAATGTATGTTAATTAGTAGCAAACCCTAAGGGACATTTGCATTTTTTCAAACAATTTAAAATAGTTTAGAGTATAGATTAAGGAGTGTTTCCTATGTCTTCATATAAAATATGCCTAAAACTCTAAGATTGTAAACTAACATCTTTAAAATTATTAAAGTAAATAAAGGTATCACTGTATTAAATGACTATTATGCCTTATTACTTCCCCTTTTATTCCTTTAAAATGTTTTAAATTAGAAACGGAAAGACTTTGTCTTATTATTTACTTAATATCAAGGCAACATCAGGTTGAATGGTAACAAAACTAAAGTTTCCCAAATTTCAAGGATAAGAAAAGGATTTCCACTACCACTATTAGTATTGTATTTTAGTTTAAAAATTTGACCAAATGGTATTAACTAGCACCATAGAGCCAATTAAGTAAATATTCACAGATAATACATGAATCTATCTTTATATTATAAATAACTGTGGAAAGACACATTTTCCCATATAAGAAAATAATTGACAAAGATCCAATAAAATTATTGCAAATAGAAGAATTTTACAGTGTGAATACTCAACATTTTTTTTTTTTACTCCAAGAAATGAAAATCAAAATAAGATAAAATCTTTTATATCAGACTGAAAAAAAGTTAAAACAAATTCTTGGTATGATGAATATGTGAAAGAATAGTATGCACACATACTGCTGGTGATTGTATAAAAGAAAACAAAGGTTTGGTCATACAAAACAAAAATAAGTAAACGAACTAACAATAATCTCTATGTATTTCCTTTGACCTAGCAATTCTATTTCAAGTCTGATGCATCATTTAAGTAAATAATTTGCAGCCATTAAAAGTAAGGAAAACCCGGGTCAATGAGCACCAGCCTGTGACCTGAAAAGTCAATGGTTCAACTCCCAGTCAGGGCACATGCCTGGGCTTCAGGCCAGGTCCCTGTTTGGGGGCATGTGAGAGATAGCCAACTGATGTTTTTCTGTTACATTCATTTCTCTCTACCTTTCTCCCTCTCTTCCCTGCTCTCTAAAAATAAATGAACAAAATATTTTTTTAAAGGTGAGGATATATATTTATCTTACACAATTCCAGTGATAGTCACAATTCATATAAAAAGTTAAAAAAGTTATAAATCTATGTACAAAAAGAAAAAAAACACACTTCTGGACTCACCTCTAAGAATTGAGGATGGTTGTTTCAAGCTACAAGATTTACATGATTAAATCACAAAATAAAATAAATACATTAACTAGGGTTAGAAGGAGACAAAAATTATCTTTGGTTTCTAACTTCTAAGTTTAATAGAAAAAAGCTAGGGATGAAGTAGGCATCCCAAGGAACCAGTAAGCTCCATCATATAGAACAGACTCACCATGTCTTATGTACCTCATATTGGGAATATCATCTGAGAAACCAGCCAATGTATTAAAACAGCAATCATTTAAATTTGCTTTTTGAGAGCACATAAAGGTAACAGAGTTCCACATAAAGTACAAATTTCATTGAAACATACTATTTAATTTCTACAGGAGTAGTTAACAGATAAAAGGAAGATAAAGAGTCTGTGAAAAAATTGAGATGCATAGTACTTGAAAATGTCCTTTTTCCCAAGGTAACTTAAATCTTTAAAAGAGAATAACAGTGTCTAGCTGGCACCTGGAGAGTAAAGAACCACAGACCTGTGCAGGTGACATTTATAATATGTAAGACCATATCAGAGAAGGAGTTTGCTTAGAGATAGGAGTACTCATTACAGGGAATGAATTGAAAAGAAGGCAGTATACAGGGTGAGTGCAGTCAATTGGCAAGAACTTTGCATCTCCTTATTCCACATGCTCCTTACTAATTTTGAAAACTGTTTCTAAGGTTATGACTTAACATCATTGTTTCAGATATAAAGTATGAAATTCTTATAACAACCATCATGTCAATGGAATACTATGTTAGAGCAACCATAGTTTCTGGACTACATGAAGGGCAAACTGCTAAGGAAATTGCAGACTTCAATGACATCCCTTTATGTACAGTTTAGAACGTGAAGAAAGTGTACGATGCTGGTCCTGATGTAACCACACCAACAAGGAAAATGCATAAGGTACACAAGGATCCCACAAGTCCAGGTATTGCACATAGATCTTCATCAATGAAGATCCAAGATGTTTACCTTAACATTTTGAGAGAAGTAGATGAAGCAAGTTGCAGACAGATGTCATTTTATCTTTCAGCAAGATGGTGCATCAGCGCCTAACACCAAAAAAGGTGCAAGAATTTCTCACTGTCAATGTTCCTGAATTTTGGTCCTAGGAAATCTGGCTGCCTAGTTCACCAGGTGCAAATCCTTTAGACTATTATGTATGTAGCATTTGTGAGAGAAGTTAATAAACAACCTCATTCCAATAAAGAGGCTGTTAAAGCTAAGATTGAAAACATTATGATGTTCATAGACAAAGAAAAGTTAAAGCATGCTCAAGAATCTGAAGTTGAATGGAGTCTATTATTGTAGCAAATGGAGACTTTTTTCAACAATTAAAAAAATAATGACCAGGTGGGTGGGGAGGGGGACAGAGGGGAGCAAAAAGGGGATGGATGTTATACAACAGCAATAAAATTAAATAAAAAGTAATAATGACCATGTTTATGTATTTACATATAAGAATGAATTTATTTTAAAATGTAACATTTTGTGGTATGTTGTTTTACTAAAATTTTGCCAATTGATTGTGTCCACCCTGTATAAAGCCCATTCCAAATAAGGAAAAGCTGGGTGTAACTGTGTAGAATAATTTTCCTGCTGGTCAAAGAAAAGAGCTCCCTAGTCCCTTCCAGCTATCAAGAAAACTGTGACAGGAAGATAATGTGGTTACTCAAGTCAAGAAGCAGTAAAAATGTATGTGACTTAAAAAAATAAAAACATTCTAGAAAAAGTACACTCAGATGGTGATTTGATCAGCAGGTCATGGTGGGTAGCCATGCCCAGGGCATACAACTTCCTTACTAAAAGCTTATCTTTGCTTTCAGCAAACTCTGTCTATTGTTTCTGTACATGTGGGTTAATGCACTTTTCATACACCTCTTTTCAGACTCTCCTAAAAGATAACTACTCTCAAGAGAGTAAATTACTTTAACTAAACTTCTTGTATCTTCTTCACATTATTTCCTTAATTTCAAATAAATAAAAGAAATTGCAAAACTTTTATTCTCTTGAGCATTTGAGATCCTGCTTCCCAGTAAGCATCTTTTGTCAGATTGGCTCCATAAACTCACAAGTATTCTCTACAGGTTGAGATATTTCTTAAATGACACCCAAAATGTCTGAAATAAATACAAAGACCATTCTATATTTATCCTACTAGCATAGAATTCATATTTTCACTCTAAAGGCTTTTAGAGATGGCAGTATTAAAAGTGTCAAAATGACAAATGAAGAAAATTAACTAAAAAAATCATATTTTGATCCATCACTAAAATATAAACTAGAATTACATGTTAATTGGAGAAAGGCTGTGGCTTGAAAACATCCATTGGAATTATTCCCAGATTATTAAAATCTTTGGGGAATTTAAAATAATAGTCCTGGAATCAGACCTAAATCATACAAGAACCCACCCAAGTATATGGCCTTACCATATGATGCCATCACCTTTTTACTGCAGGAGTTAGTGGTCTCCATAGAAGGTAGACTAGAAGATTTGCTCATAATCTGCTGAGTGGTAGTTCACATAGGAAGTTGAAATTTACAGTTTTGTGTCCACCTAAGCTCTCTTCGTTAACATAATTTAATAGATTACCAGAGTAATTCTCAAAGCGTGGCTCTTGAACCAGCAGCACCACCAACACCCACTCTACTGAGCACTAGAACTACTGAATGAGAAACACCGGTGGTAGGACAGCAACTTGTTTCAACAAGAGCTCCAGGTGATTCTCATGAGCATTAAAGATTGTTTGTGATGCTCTGGGTTAAACATACATAGACCACAATTTTGACTGTAAAAGTAAAAATCCCCCAACAGATGATAAGGATCAATGACAAGGTGATTATACCCCTGAAAGGCATGGTAACATCAAACAAATCTTTCTAAGAAACATGTACATTTATAGATGGAGAAGAAGAAACCAGACTGAGGGGGAAAAAAAGAGAGTAGAATAGAAATCAGGTGGAATGGAAACAAGGGAAAGAAGTAAAGCTAATGGAAAGAAGAGAAATCAGTTGCAAGAGGGGAAAGTGAATAGAATGGAACAATCCAGAAAGTGGTAGAGAAAACTCCTGTGTGAGGAGTTTAGAAGAAGGACTGAATACTTTGAGATATAGAAAACCACAGAGTTCTTTCCAGTTCCAAGGAAAGAGACTTTATAGAAAATACCTGCCTTCCTGATAATATAGGCTAGTATTTCTTAAATTGGAAAGTGAGTTGTATCAATTTTTTATTATAAACCGGTGTTGACTACTGTGTAATATGTGGTTTAACTACATGAAAAGTGTATATATAACACACATTTAATAATCATACAATGTATAACCAAAAAGTCTTGATATGTAAAATGATAGCTCACTCACTGATTATATATGCATATATATATACTTAACCATATGTTCATATAGTTCATGCAAACATCAAATGATGTTTTCTAGCCCTGGCTGGTGTGGCTTAGTGGAGTAAGCACCAGCCTGTGAACTCAAGGGTTGCTGGATCGATTCCCAGTCAGGGCACATAATGAGATTGAAAGCCAAGTCTCCAGCCAGGTCCATAGCTGGAGTCACATGAAAGGCCTTTCTTCCTCCCTCCCTTCCTCTCTCTCTAAAAATAATGAGTAAAATATTTTTAAACAATGTTTTCTCTTACAAATGTTAAGAAAAGTTTTATCTAGTCTATTTTATGTATAACTGATGCTTAATGTTATATTTTCTCAGAATTAGAAAGGAGGTACTGTTATTAAAAAAGCTGTATAATTTGTGTGTGTATATTTTTTTCCTAAGGCAGATGCCTATATTTCAATAATTCTAGCACATTTTATACTATTTTATTTTTACTAAAACATGTTTGAAATGTAAAATATGAAGTAACGGTACCAACATTTTTGCAAGTTTACTAAAATGTATGCACTTAAATATATTTTCATCTTCCAAAAGCTAATCTGGATGGCTACATAGTTATTCCAATGATATCACCATTTCCATTTTTAGAACTTATCTTTTTAAATTGCCTCCAAAACCTTCAGCATATTACTTTAAATATCAACTAAGAAAAATAAGTTTCATATTAAGATGAAAATCCAAATAACTTTTAGAATTGGGTCAGCTAAATAAAATGAAATATCAAACTAAAAAAAATTATTTTGCTGAAAGTTATGTGTGATTTAAAAGTGACAATAATAATTCCTTCCTGCATGACCTCTGCACTGATTTTATAGGCATTTATAATAAAGACATTTTGAAATTATTATGAACAATCACTTCAATGAAAGACCAGGCATAAAATTGCATATAACATAAATTTGAATGGTTTAATGACTTATATCTTTATATCAAAAGCTGCTTTATTACTACATAGACACTGTGACTCTCATGACTTTACAGAGGATTTACTATGCTTGTGATTTTATGGGGGGGGGGTTAATCTTATTAATACTAGGGTATAAAACTGACCTAGAAAATATGGAAACCAAGTTTTATTTTCAAACTCAGAAAAACTTGGCTCTCAATATGCTTAGGCAGCCAAAAAGGAGGTTGAAGGGCAGTACTAAAGCTGTTTCGGCAAAATTATTGGGAGGTTATGGCAGCCTATGCTCCCTTCAGACCTTTGACATATATATCATCTTCTCCATGGTAGAGCCTGACCTTATTAGCCTCATTTACATGAGCCAAGGCTGTGTGTGTAGTCAGCAATGCAATTGTCCAAAGAAGTAATCCTATTACTCCAAGTGAAGATATTTTTACTTAGCCAAGTTAGAAAGCAGACTACAATGCCAATGATCAGACACATATGAGATTATAAACCAATATATTATCATTTCCACTAGAGAATTTGATATCTCCAGAAATACTTACCTCTAAATCCAGGGACACATGTGCAGAAAAAATAACCACTTAAAATGGTATCGGTTGCTCCATTTTTGCAGGGCATAGATTTACAATCTTTAGTTTCTATTTCACAGATGCTTCTTTGATATATTTGCAGACAGCTAGGGTTGCAGCTGTGCAAATGGACCCAGCAGAGGCAATGCCATGATGTACTGTGGTTCCCTAAGCAATCTCCAGCATGAGAAGACAGACTCTGTCAATGTACCCAAGAGAACAGCTGCAACCAAAACATGCAAAAATGAAAAACCCAATTAGTTTTAGAAGTTAAGATATTTAAAATATTTATCACACATTTTCTCAAATACACAGGAAAAGAAATATAATAAAGATGGCTGTGGGGTGCTCTTTTAAAATATTCTTGTAGAAAGTGTCCATGCTTAGCAAAATTGGATTTTGCTTATTGTGCAGAATAATGAATGAAAAGACCTTTTGTGCAGTCAGACCTAGATTCAAGTAGAGGCTCTGCCACTTAATTGCTATGTAACCTAGAATAGTATTGTGTTATTAACTCTGCTGAGTTAAATGACAGGGTGTGTGTGTATTTCAGGACTTTTGTAAAAAATATGCAGGAAAGTTGATAACTAGCCATTTTTTTGTAATAAAAGTTCCTGATATTAAGCTTTAGATCACCAAGGCATCTGTTTCACTGACCTTTATTTTTAATAAATACATTGCCAGCTGCATCATCAGATAAAGAACTAGGCTGCACAACCTACAAAGTTCCTCTTTTTAGAAAGTCCTAGTTAGCCCAGATGACTGACCTTTTTGTCACCCTGCTTTTCTCTTCAGGCCCTTAGATTCTTCCTTTTACCTCTACATTTTCAAGAAGAGTGAAGCTGTGAAAACTTAAGCACCCATCTCACCCTTGACCCCAAAGAAGCCCATCCTGAATCCCCGGTCAGTTCTCTATCTCTTACCAAAGATGCTACCAATCTCACCATGTGGCCCAGCATGCTATGTGTTCTGCAGTATTTCAGGTAATAAAACTTTTTTCAAAGTTCCCTGGTTGTTGTCACTGAGATTCATTTTATAGTTATAATAAGAACCACAAGGGCCAGTCCCACTGCCATATGGGCTCCGGGGTGGAGGGGTGGGTTCCCCACATGTAGTTTGGGCCCAAATGAGAGCCCCAGGTGTTGCTAGCAGAACCCAGACAGTCCTAGCCAAAAGGCAGGCCTAGCCAATAACATCACTATCCATAGATAGACACCTGCACAAATCAAGTTTGAAATCCCTAGTCTCATGCCTAAGAAAAATGAGTTTTTAATTAATAATAGGTTCTATTGATAGTATTTATTCATTCACTTCTATATTCACCCCATGAATGTGCATTTGCATTTTCTATGTGACTGATATTGCCCTGAATGAATTGATATTGCGATTTAAAAAAAACCTTCTGGTGTTGCCTCAAAAGATGTGCCCTCTTCTTTCCCTAACACAATGCTAATAGGTTTTATTCAAAGACTTGAGCATCTAATTTCTTTAGTAACCTTTGATGTAAGTGCTTGGAAGTTTGGAAAGATGGTTGTTTTATTCATATTGAATCCCTATCACTCAGCATATATTCAAGTACATGCTAATGTCTAGCATAGAGAAGACCCAAGAAAATGTATTCAGTGAATAATGTTAAATAAATAAACAAGATACCAAAACGACACTTAAAGTTTGTAGGGGGAGAAAAGAGAAAGATGATAAGTAGTAGAATGTATGAATAGCTGCAGTTAAATTAAATAGAAATATTCTGGGAATTCTTAAGAGGAAATTAATCCTAATCTGATATGATGGAATGATGAGACAGGAGAAATGTTATAACATATTGTTTGTATATATTATTATATACAACATTCAAACTCAATTTTTCACTCAACATAGTTATTCATCTAAGATATAAATGTAGGGCAATACTGAATAATTTTGGATACTATTTTAAAAAGCTATATTAATTCAAATTTTTAAATATATCTATCCTTGAGTGAATAAGTGCAATCCATAGATTCATTTTTTTTAAGTATTGATTTCAATGAATTTGAAGATCCTGATGAGACTTTGCTCTCATAAAGACAAAATTAGTTCCTATAGTAATTTTAATTTAGTCAATATTTTCTAATTTTTGTACTTTTTACTATTACAAGGTAATTTTTAAAGATAGATGATTTCATGAAAATGTATTTGAAACAGTTGCAAATTTAAAGGTGATAGCCAGACTAGCTATCAACAAGACATTGGCTGTTCATTGTATTCTTGGCTCTTCTCTATTCTAGGTACCACCTGTAGGTAATGTGGATTATGAATCATTTTTCTATGATTATAATTTATATGATATAGCCACATTAATCCCTTACTATGTTGTGTGTACATACAGATAAAGTACTAGATAAATAAAACATATGGTGAGAAAAAATCATAAATCATAGTAATAATCTTTGGTTTATAGTAAAGGAATTTCTAAGTATCTTTTGCCAATTATTCAAAGGGCACTTAAGATAATTATATAAACATGTCAATGAATTGAGAAGAGCAATGTCAAATCACTTTGCTTGTTACTGTTAATGAAAATTAACCTACTGAACCTAAGTCTTTACACTCATAAATTTATATGATCATAGGTGTTTGGAGCCATCTAGAATGTTAAAGATCAATTAGTTCAAATCTTTCTTCTTGTATTTGTGAGAAATTTGGCCATTGAATTAAATTTGCCAGGGGTCATTGAGATTGTTAATGGCAGGAAGTATATTTAATAGTTTCATATAGTCAAAGCACTGGTCTTCGAAACTTTGTTCAATTCTTCTCTAACTTATTTCAAAAGTAAGTTTCTCTGTGTCCTAATTTTCTCATTTGAAAATTATTGGCACTACATCTATTTCACAGAAGATTAAATTTATTCATTACTAAGCAGGTAATGGTGACCAGTCATATCAAATGTGGATATGTTTACCTAAAATAAAATTACAGAATACAGTTACTTCCCTTCAATGACCTCTTTGCTCTGCCCCTCCCCAACACAAACAAACAAAAATACCTAGGTAAAGTCTAAACAACTGTTACATGACATATAATTTTGCCTATGCCATACTATGTTAAACCATATTTTGTAGATAATTATTAATAGTGTTCATGCACCTTAAAAGTATTTGGGTTAGAATGGTAGATTATGTAGTATCCTACATATATTACTAAGATAATTATGTAGTTGTATGCCTCAACCATACCAATTTAATCATAATGCTAGTTGTTACTCCACAAATATAAAAAGAAAATAAAAGCTTTCCTAAATGGACAAGATATCTTGTGTGAGAATTAAAAGGCCTATCATTTATTTCTTCTTACTCACTAATTTAATGAAAGCTAAATAAACCAGGAAATAATGCAGTGATCCAGAAGTATATGATCATGGTAAAAGAGTAGGAACTCTGTAGATGGTGAGGAGTGGCTATTTCATAATATATTTTGAAAAATAAATTGCAGCACTTACTAATAGGTTAACTGGAAGAGGTAGGAGAAGAAATTAATTTGGAATGGCTGCTTCCTCTTAGGTCTAACAGTTTGATACACTAATACCATTTACTATGAGAAAGATTTGGTATTTAAACTTTTCAGAAGAACTGGGAATGTGCATTTAGCTATAACAAATTTGAGAAACTTATTATACACATAAATCCATAAGTGTATTATTCAATTGAAAATATAAGTCAGTATCAGTATCTGGGTAGAGTCCCAAAGTGGACAATCCAGCTGCTTATATCCCCATGCCCTCATATCCTTCGGTCTATAATTACTTAGCATCTCTCAAAAATAGATACTCTAAAGCAAATCAGATCAATATTTTCTGCTTACAATAGTTGTGGTTTCTGTGTCACTCTCTTTACTTCATAGAGTAGCATTGATAAGCATAGCCTATCTACACACCTAATATTTTGAAAAGTCAAGATAATGACCTAACTCTAATATATTAAAAAACACTGATTTTTAAAATGCATTTATACATAAAAATACATCCTTTGTAGAAATGACTGAATTAGAAGATACAGTCATGGGCTTAGCCCTTTGCATCCATACACAGAATTACCATAGAGGAAGCACCTCTAATAGAGGCTGATGATAACAGCTATTAGAAATTCAAGTAGGATGATATGATTTGCTAATGTAGTTAACAAAGTCTAATAAATTTCTGAATGAAACATATTTCCTTGATTAACATGCAAGTGTCATTCCTAGTTAATCCAATGATTATTAAGTTTCTGTAAGAGTACTTTGTGTCAATATATAAAATGAAGTTCTTGGCTCAGATATTTTATAAAGAGGTTTTACATATATTGTAATAATGTATATTGGAGCTTTCTGAATCATACAAACCTTGTACCACTTTTTTATTTGGATCTTTGAACCATTCTGTGTACTGAAGGGTTTATAACATATATCATCTACCACTCACGTGCTAAATGTCCACCGTTTCAGTCAGTTCTACTGATTAGAATGACACTAGAAATTTCCAAATTGTCTCCAAGATGCATGAACATCCCTTTGAAAGCCATTGACCTAACATATATTTCTACAGTTTACTAAAGCACTTATTATTTTACCTAATTATATAATAGTATATCAATATATTTTTCATCATAACTAATAATATTCATGTAAATGGTGATATACATGTGTATATGGTTACCCAGTACTATGATAAATTGCTAGTAAATTGAAAGCAATTCAGTGACAAGTACATCAATTTTGTTAAAAACAAAACAAAACAAAAAAGTCAAGAAAATTATAGTGATCTACATACAGGGTGGGGCAAAAGTAGGTTTATAGTTGTGAATATATGAAACAGTTTATTTTTGTATTATGTATTGATTGATTTATTTTCCATATGAACTGTAAACCTACTTTTGTTCTGCCCTGTATAGTATTACAGTTTTTCAAATTTTATAAAATCATAGAATATTTAGTTTGAGAAAATAAATTAGACTAAACACTTAATGAATGCATTATTATCTTCATTATTAAATTAGCTTAAATTGTACAAAATTTGAAACAAGTGAATGATATAACTGAAAGACAAAACAGAAATGTATTAGGTAAAAGACTAAGTTGAAAAGATAGTCTCATATTTAAATATTGCAATTTAATGTTTGTTATCATTTAGACTTTTAATGGAAAATATTCTAGGTATAGAAGAAATTAAACATATTCCTCTATTACCCTAAATCTTAATATTATAATCCATAGGCTTTATATGAAGTAGATGCTCCATTAATATTGTTTGACTATATAATCATCAAATTTATTTCAAAATTGAGTTATGTTCCAAGAAAGGTCATCTTAAAGGTTCTGAATAAACAGCTTCATGACATTTCTAGTCAAAGAAGATAATTTGAAAAGCAATGCAAAAAGGTTAGACCTATAAAAAGCTATTTAGATAATATCAAGTAAAATAAAAATCTGGCCCAGGTACAGAATCACATAACATGCATAAAATTTTTGTTTGATATATAAATTTGAAGTATAAAATCTCATAGAGCCTCCAGCTACAATAAAGTCAAACTTTCACTTTATATGCACAATTCCTTTATGGTTTTATACCCAAAATAATGAAAAGAGATATATGAGATATAATTGTGAATACATTAGCTAAATTTTAACTATGCTATGAGTTGAAAATTTATTTCACAAAACTGCTTCTTTTAATGAGGTTTATTATAATTAATTTTCAGCATGTATGTGGACATTATAATATCTACTTTAGAATTGTTTAAATGGATTAAGATCTCTATATCATTTTACTATATAACTTAAGGAGGCAAAATTATTTAAGTTTTCTATTTCAAAATAAAGAAGAAAACCATATATCAGTACCTGAAAACACAAAAGAAAAAAAGGCTCCAGGTACCAGGAAAAAATGTTGCTTAGTAGTATTAAGACTATCCAGAACCATATACAGTCCAGTTTAATTTATTTTCTTCTCAAAGTGAAATGTAACACAAAACTTCTGACCTGAAGATACAAAAATCTGCATGACACATCCAAAAATTTTAAGTATATATTAAATATAAACAAATTAAGAAATTTAACTTCTTAATAAAAATGTCACTAACATCATGGCAGAAATTATAATGGTCTTAGAAATTAATAATTGTTAGAATTGCAGGTTCCAAAATAATTTAAGAAAACTCTGATCAAAATACATATATATTATATTTCTGTGGCAAATTTACATGAAGCAGTATTTACACAAGCCTCCAGACTCTGCAGAAATAGGTTTTGAAACTAACAAATTTATCATGGAATTTTATATTTTACACTTTGAAGCAGACCTCTTACTTATAAATGAAAAATATCATTTTGGTAATATTTAGCTTTTTAGGGATAATGCAAAACTAGTAAAATAGTCCATAAAAGACACAGGATTAATTGAAAGATTCCAGAAAATAAAGTCATAAAATTCATTACTATAACAGAAACTACTTGTATGTTTAGGAAGTAAAAATATAGTTATTTTAATAATTTAAAAAGATATTTGCTTTCTAAATAAAATGAAATAACCATATCAGGTGTTCTGTGGAAAATATTAATCTACTGATGAATGGTGCATTACACATAGAGGGACAGGAGTCAGATCACATTTCAACATGTTTCAATTAGAAAGTACTTGATAAATGTGTCATAAGTGTGTGAATGAATGGATTTCATTTTTAGTGGTAAGTAGGAATTGGTGACTTGAGCATGAATTGAAAGCTTAATAAATGGGCTGGGCTCACAAAAATTTCACAGTCTAGTGTTGAGGAATTACAATCTCATATTTGCCAAAAACTATGCATCCTGTCCTGAGTAAAAAAGATGGCTGGAGAAATCCTTCCCATCCCCCTTAAAGTTATCCCAATTCTTCAGAAATGTTTTTGAACATCTTAGGGGAAAAATGCAGTAATATGACTTAAGCCTTGTAAAATACTCTTTATTTACATTATGTACTTTAAGCTACAAACATAGAAAATAAACATCAATAGAAAAAATGTTTATGCATTAATTATCAACTGTGTTAACATTATTACTGTTGTGTCTTTCATTCAAAAGAAATTGTTAAATTTAATATTATTACAGTACTATCATTGTTTTACTTTATAAGTAAACCTGTTAGTTTAGTTTTAAAAATTCTCCATCTCAAAACCGAAGAGATATTTTCCAACATTTGTTTTAGTTACATTTTTAATTTTGCCATTTATTTATAAGTTGGATCTTTCTCCCAGTATCAATTACTAAAGAAACCTGTGCATTCCTATTAACTATGAACAGATATCTTATATATCAAGATCCCATATGTACATAAGTTGTTCTCAAAGCTTTCTGTTAGCTATCTCTTTTCACCACGTGAGTTTTGCAGTTGTCATTTCAGATGGTACATGGACCATCCTCTATTTTTTTTCTTTAAAAGGATGACTTAGATATTTATAAGATATCATCTTTATGTATTTTTAGAACTTGTTGATTAGTTTCTAAAATAACATGCAACATTTTTGGTGTAGCATTCAATGAGAAAAAAATATGTTGGCCAGATTAAGGCAGAATATCTAAATAAATGGATTATATTTTAAGGTATTCAGGACTATTACTTCTTGTTTTTAGTTGAGGTTAATGTGTAATAAAGTTTTTATCAAGAAACGAAATATATTTTTTTATAAGTTAATTCAAGCTTTGCATTTCTTTTGCTATTATAGCAGACAATATATAATAAATCCAGATATTGTGACTGACATAGAAAAACACAATTTTATATGAACTATTTGTATTGGCAAACTTTACTAGGCTCTATTTTAAATAGTAATTATGAGACAATGTTGACAAGTCATACTGAATTGATCATTTTAACTGCAAAATTCCAAGAATTTCTGAAAATCAAAGAAAAGTTACCATGAACAAAGAAGTGAACACAATGTCAGGTGTAACATAGTTATATCACAGAACAAAGGAAAATTATTTTAGTAAACAAAAAATCTTAAAAATCATTGTGCATTAACAAATATTTATCTACTACATGCATCATTTATGATTGTCATCTTCCCCATAACAGAATGTCTTCAAGGTTATTCTATGTTGTGGCATGTATTAGTAATTCATTCCTTGTTATAGATGAATTATATTCCAAAGTGTAAATATAATGAAGTTAATTACCTGTTCATCATCAGTTGATAAACATTTGGGTTTAGTTTTTGGTTGCTATAAATAAAACTATAAACAATGTAGAAGTTTTTGTGTAAACATATATTTTCATATTCTTGAGTATATACTAGAACTAGAATTGGTCATATGAAAAGTTCATAATTAATTTTTTGAGTAACATTTTTTTAAACACCTGCATGCATCATTTTATATTCCACCAGTAGTGTATGAGGGTTCCAATTTCTACAAATGCTCACCAATGCCAATATTCAGTAATTATTTTTATCATATTGTAAATACAAGTGGATATAAAGTTTTATCTTATTGTTTTCATCTGAATTTTTGTTCTTTTATTAAATATGTTAGTTTTTCTCTTTTAATTTAAATATTTTTTATGAGGTTGAGGAAGGTCCATTTGTATTCCTCATTTGCTGATTATTTTCATCCTGAAAGAGTGTTGGATTTTTGCCAAATTATTTTTCCCCTGCATCTACTGCAATTATCTTGTGTTTTCCATTTTTTCTCCTTGATTCCATTAACAGGGTATATTACATATATTGATTTTGGATGTTAAACCAACCTTACATTCCTGTGATAAATTCCACATGGTTATAGTACATAATCCTTTTTATGTGGTGGGTTTGTTATGCTGTAACTGCATTGAGGGTTTTTGTGTTTAGACTAATAAGCTATATGGGTCTGCAGTTTTCTTGTGATGTCTTTGGTTTTATTACTGTAATATTGGCCTTGTAGAATAATTGAGAAATACCCTCTCTCCCTTCCTCATTTATTTTTGGAAGAGTTTTCAAATAATTTCTATTAATTCTGTTTTTATTTTTTATTTATTATTTTTTAAATATATTTTTTCAATGTGGCTTATTTTTTTTTAAAGATTTTATTATTTCCAAAGAAAGGGGAGGGGAGGGAGGCAGAAAAGGAGAGAAACATCAGTGTGTGGTTGCCTTTCATCTGCCTCCAGCTACAGATCTGGCTGGAGACCTGGCTTGCAACCTAGCCATTTGTCCTGGCTGAGAATCGAACCAATGACCTTTGGGTTCGCAGGCCAGTACCTTTCCACTGAGCCACCAGCCAGAGCCTAATTCTGTTTTTAATGTTTGCTAGTATTTGCCAGTAATGTCCTTTAGGCCTAGACATTTCTTAGTGTGAATATTTGTTTGTTAAACACTAATTTATTTAGTTGCCATAGATCTATTCAGATTTTATTCTTTTTTTCTGTCAGTTTAAGTCATTTGCATTTTTCTAGGACTACACCCATTTCATGGATATTTGGAAACACAGTTGTTGCTGGTGTTTCCTAACAATCCTTTTTCTTTCTTTAATTTCAATAATAATTCCCTCTCTCATACCTGATTTTAATAATTGGCTCTTCTCTGTTTTTCTTAGTATAGATAAGTCTATTCATTTTGTTAATTTTTTTAAATGACAGACTTTAAGTTTTGTCAACATTCTTTATCATTTATACTAATTAATTAATCAATTTCACACTACAGTTTATAATTCCTTTTCATCGGCTGGCTTTAGGTGAAATCTCCAAACTGTTTTATGTTTTAAGGTGAAAATGTAGGATATTGTTTTTTAACATAGGTATCTATAGCTATAATTTTTATTCTAATCCATATTATAACCTATGTCCCATGAGTTTTGACATTTTGTATCTTCATCTTAATCTCAAATGATTTTCTAATTGTCTTTGTCAATTCTTTTTGATTTATGTGAATTATGCTATTTAATTCCACATATTTGTGAATATAGCAAATTGCTTTGTTTTGATTTTTAATTGAATTCTTTATGGTCAGAAAACATAGTTTTTATTCTATTGCAGCTTTTGAAGCATATGGACTCTGCTGGAAAATGTTGATGTGCATTTGAGAAAAATGTTAGTCGGATGTTGGGTAAAATGTTCTATATCTACCTGCTAGTTAATATATAGCATTGTTCAAATATTCTATTTAGTTGTTAATCTTCTGCCAAGTGTTACATCAGTCACTGGGAGTAGAGTAGTGGGGTCTCCAAGCAGAGTTATTCAACTGGCTATTTTCTCCTTCAATTCTATTATTTTTTTCATCAATTTTGGGTTTCTTTTGTTTGGCATGTATGTTTATAATTGCCACACTTTCCGATGGATTGGCTCTTTTCTCATAATAAAATGAAGTCTGTTTTCTCTAGTAACCATTGTTTTCTTTTTGCTTGTCTATTTTGTTTGATATTATAAATGGTCAAGCTTTTAGTGGTTGTTAAATGATATTTATATCTTTTCTCAATCTTTTACTTTTAACTTAATTGTACATTTAAATGTAGAATGAGTCTCCTATAAATGGTTTATACTTGTCTATATCCAGAAATTATGTGGCCTAAAAATGTGTTTTTTGATCAAAATTTTAATCCATTTGACTTTAATGTTATTATTAATATAGTTGAATTTATGTCTGTTATTTCCTTTTTTGGTTTTCCTTATGTCTCATGTCTTTCTTATACCTATATTCTTCTAATAATGCATTTTTTGTATTAAGTAAATACTTATAGGGCAAACTTTAAATCCTGCAACATCATTTTTACTGTAATATGTAAGTTATTTTCTTAATAATTGTTCTGGGGCTTACTATAAACATCTTAACATATGAGGATCTATCACAGATTTAATTGACCACAGATACTAACTTAAATTCTAGGGTGATATAGAAAAATTGTTTCTCAGTAAGTCTATATTTTTTCTATTTTTTGCTCATATTATTATGTATATTTAAAACTATATATGCATATGTTTAATATAAAAATCACAATATATTAAAATTATTAAATATTATAAAATAATTCAATTATGGATTCTTAGTACAATTAACTATTTCATAAATAGGAGATATCCTTTGTTAAAATAATGCATAATAAATACCTGGATATATTAACTTCATCATCATAAATAGATTCAAGTTGACACCCACTTTCTTGATAGTCAGTTATATTTTCCTGATATATTTTTCTAGGCTGTTGTGAAATACATAGACAAAAATATCCTTTATCTTCTTCATTCAAACAACTACATTCATTTGCACACATCTGTAAAAATAAGAAAATTTTTAAATGTCTATCACAGTACAACATTACAATCATTTCAAATTTTAAATTTCATGCTGTTCATTATATATTCAATTCTTATGTTCCTTTAGCAAAGATAAAATAGAGTTTTGATATATATCAAAATCATAAGTCAAATAAAAATAGTCATGTGCCATTTAAGGGCACTCAAATTATAAAAGAAATATGTCAATTGTATAAGGCTAAATGAATAATTACCACTATACAATTGTTTTAAAATATTTTAAAATTTTATGTTAATCATATTTTTATAGGTATTGCATATGTTAACCGATATGGTGGAAATAACATTATATTTAGGCCCAGATCCATGCAAAATCTGTATCCTGTATCACTAAGCAGTTTTTATTTCTTGAGTAAGATATTGGGACTGTGAGCTGAATATAACATTTTACCTCATCCCATATTAAAAATTAATGAAAGATTTTGACAATTTTATATCTGCATGAAATTTTGCCTTTTTAAAAATCAATAGAATACTTTCATTTTTAAAAAATATTATTTTTACTGTTATGCAAGTTTTCCACAGTTATGCCTAATGGATTTACCCATGGAATTAATTCTTTGTCACCAGAGAAGTATACCTCTTGTGGAAAGCTTATGCCCACAAATATCTTTTCCTAGCTCTAAGAAGTAAATGTGAAACTTCTATAGAACTTTGATAACTCCTTTTATTTTTTTCTTTTTGATACTTCCATGTTTCCTTTGGGGTTTTGGTTAATTTATATCCAAAAATTTTATTTTCCATCAGTGGCAATAGTGATTAGAAATGTGGTTTAGTGATCTTGTTACAGGAGGCTGGAAGCAAAGGGAGACATGTCTCACCTGCTAAGCCTGCAGTCCTGGGCCAGGTCTGATTAAATTGCCAGGTGTTCCAATATCACAGGAAACACTACATTAGCACAGGAAGAGAAAAGTCTTTGTAATTCTCTGTATTGTCTCCACTGTCTGGAAAGGAAAGCCTTTGAAACTGTGTTTACATCCCAAGGCCTGGAAGATGGGAAAGGGCCCATAGGGCCTAAAGGAAGAAGCTCATTAAAACCTTTGGGTGTCCATGCCCCAGTCCTGGAAAGCTGGCACCACCTTTACCTGCCAGTCAGTGTGTAACTTCTTCACCCTCATCCTGCCAACTATGTGAGTCCTCAGCACAAAGGACTCACCCTGGCATCCTTGGTCCTTAGGCCTCTGAGCCTCTGGTCCCTGACCACACTAGGGCGGGCTTGCCACCCTGGCCTTTGGCCACCCTTGTTTTTGCTCTCCACTGCATTAATAAATTTTGTGTGTGTGCTAATAGGCTTGCTGATCTATAATTTCTTCTGCATTGGCAAGAAGAACCAGAGTTTCTCCAATAATAATCTGATACTTTGATGATAGATTAATGATTTATAGAGACCTAGTTAGCCTCTGTTGGGTAAAAGTTAACTGAGAATCTGTTTTTTGTTTTTGTTTTTTTTTTTTAGTTTTCTATTTGATGCTCAAGTCAATTAAGAATTTCAAATCCATTAGAAAGTAGAGCAGTTCTTTGACATGGGCAAATGCTATTTATTCTTAACCCATGGCTAAAATATTACTATGGAACCTATAAGCTTTCTATATTTTTGTCTGTATGTCTATGTGTTTGTGGTTCAGAAAATTCTTTATCCCTCAATGTTTAGGCATGTAATCATTTCTTCCATTCAAATAACATTTGTTGTCAAGCTTCTTAAATTAAAAGAGCAATGCTTTAATTGGCTTATAAAGTTAAGTAAGCACTTACATAGGAAGCAACAAATATCTATATTTTATGGTACTTTTATTATTTTCTTTCCCTATATATAAAAATACATATAAATACAATTATTATATTTGTTTTATGAAGTTTGTGATTGTATCAACTTTATCCCCAATTACTTTAGTGTATATTTTTATAAACACAAGAATATTCTTTTATATCCTTTCAGTAAAATTATCAAATTTAGAAAGTTAACTTTGTTTGATACTATATTTCATAACCTATAAACTATTAAATTTTTCCAATTATTCAAAAATACTTTATTATAAAATTAATATTTAAATTCTCTGCCTCCAACATAACTAGAAAATACAAAACACCAAAACTTCAAATTAATCATGATATGATACATAGAAACCTGTATTTTTAGCAAAGTAATGGAGTAAAAATGGTACCAAAGATAAAAAAGTCAGGAAAGACTTTTCATAGTTATTGCAATAGAGATATAACTCTGTGCTACTGAAACAAAAGACAGGAGGGCTTTTAAGTGCTGTCATGAGCTAGTAAAAAAATACTGTACAAAATTGTGGGAGAGACTGATCAATAAGATGTGTAAGGTACATTGAATTATTCCTGAGTTTGCAAAGATTGTGCTCTGAGAACAGGCCTTCTGTGTTGCTAATTGGCACCCCTGTCAAGGGTAAGAGACTAAGAGACAGGGGTGCCATCCCTTCCAGTATTTACATTTCAAAGAGATGGTTCACAGATCCCTGAGCCAGGCATCCCTTGGGCTCTAAAACTGGCAAGAGTCTAAGAGAAGGTTTCCATACCTTTCAAGAAGGCACAGAAAGAATTTACAATTGTATATTTTCTAAAGTAAATTCTCTAAAAAAATAGGAGGTGAGAGGTTTATAGCTGAACAGAAACATCTAGCCCTGGCTGGTAGCACAAAGGGCCCTGGCTGGCAGCACAGTGGATAAGACACTGGCTTGCGAACCCAAAGGTTGCTGGTTTGATTCCCAGCCAGGGCACATAACCAGCTTGCAAGCCAGGTCCCCAGCCAGCTGTAGCTGCAGGCAGGTGAAAGGCAACCATTCATTGATGTTTCTCTCCCTCGCTCCCTCTCTCCCTTCCTCTCTTTCTGGAAATAATAAGTGAAATCTTTAAAAAAAAAAAAGAAAAAAGAAACATCTAAATTTTAGTCATGGCAAGAAAAACATTAAGAATGTCTTCATATTCTTAGCTAAATAAAATACAGTTATGTGCCTCTCAATGGCAGAAATGCATCATTCAGTGATTTCTTATTTGTGAAAACATCATAGAGTGCCATTATATAAGTCTAGATGATACAGTTTATGACCAACCTAGGCTGTAGGGGAGGAAAATTAATTTGGGTTCTTGGTTGAGACATCCTCAGAATAAAAGGCAATTAACAGATATTTAAAAACATGTACACATCCTATATGCATGAGAGAGATCCAGGAAAACTGGGTAACTCATCAAAATGGCTAAAGCCAGCACTTTTAAAGTCATTTTTAGTTTGAACACAAAAGATACTGGGATAGATGGAGTCAAATAGAAGGTTACCAGGAAAAGTACAATAAACAAAGGGAAGCTTGTGATACAGATTTAAGTTTTCTGTCCTCTGCACTGATAAGTTTCTAGAGATGAGGTCACCCCCTCTTCCCGGTACAGCCAGGAAAACACAAATGGAGATTTCCCTTACAAATGTAAATGCCTTTTACAAAGGATAACTTCAACTTGATTTTCAGTGCTTCTCCCAAGTCTACCGTTTCCTTCCATTAATGAGTCTAAAATAATCCTTTGACAAAAAGATATATATGGAGATGACAAATTCTGTTTTCCTACAGCTCCTAAACTACAAACATGTACAGCATATTACCATACTAAATACTTGAGATAATTGTAACACACAGCTAAGTGTGTTTGGCTAAGACTTTATAATGGCTCCAAGGCCATTAGGCAAGAGAAATTTTTCAGTCCCATTATAATTTCATGGAGCCACCACCTGTCATTATGACTGTATACAGAGATGAATTGAAGTCCAAATTTATAGTGGCTTGAAACTAGCCAAAAGAACTGAAACAAGTTCAATTTGGTAAAGGTCTTTCACATTCCAAGTTTTAGAGTCCCTTTATCTCTTCTACGTTGTTTTTAAAACATCCTTCATTCCTAGTAACTGAAGAAAGAACACCTTTAACACAAAGTAACAAGAGAAAAATTCTGACTTATCCTAAACTAAATTATAGTGGTCCAGAGCATAAGAGAAAAAGACAAAAATAATTTATGAGTTAGTAGCTGTGGACAACTAAGAAAGATCACTCACATTCCTGAAAGTATGTTGGAGCTCAATCAACTTCCAAGTGGCTACCGTAAAAGACTTCACCACCCACCAGACACCAGTGAGTCAGTCCTGATTACGCATGAACTATCCAAACTGTTCCCCATAATCAAGCAAAAGTAGAACATATTTCTTCTATGAATGTCCTAGGACTGTGCACCGGAAAATGCCTGCACTTGATTTTTATTCCTACCCCTTTATCTATAGCCATAGTAAATTCTTTCAAAACCACTTACATCTTTCTCCTCCAACACATAACATATAAGAGAACTGTCAACTCTGGGTCAGTGGATATACTGTGTTCCCCATTAACTCCGCTACTGGTGGATCAGTCTGCATGCCCCAGCACCCGGTCCTTCTACTTGCTGCCATAAAGCTCAATAAACCCATTCTTTATATATTTTTTTAGATTTTATTTATTATATTTTAGAGAGAGGGAAGGGAGAGAGGCAGAGAGGGAGAGAGACATCAATGTATGGTTGCCTTTCACCTGCTTCCAGCTATAGAGCTGGCTGGAGACCTGGCTTGCAAACTGGTTATGTGCCCTGGCTGAGAATCAAACCAGTGACCTTTGGGTTCGCAGGCCAGTGTCTTATCCACTGTTCCACCAGCCAGGGTAAACCCATTCATTTAGAAAAGCTTTCGATAGCTATTCTTTTTTTGTTGTGTTTTGTTTAATAAAAGAAATGAAAGAACACTTTCGGACTTTTAGTCTTTGATATCACCATCAAACTGAAATAAGCCTAACTTCCTGTCTTATATTTTAAAAAATAATGAGAAATAGCAAAAATAACTTACTCTTTGCTATTATAGGAATAAGATTTATTCCTAAATGGTAAAACTAAGAACTAAAATAAGTCATTTACCAAGGCAAGCAACTTACTCATCAAAATCACTTTAAGATTATCATCACATTGTGTCTACCATTACAAAGCTTTATTTATAAATTTTTACCAATCCTTAGCATTAATTTCTGCTTCCACTAACCAACGCTCTACAGTGTATAATTATCTTCCTACAACTTCGGCCCTCCTATGAGATCAGGTAATATTCCTCTCTCCAACTGTGACAGGGACCTAGGAATAACATCAGGTTGGAACTCCAATTTCTTTTCATCAAATTCCCAAATGCTCTTTATAGTTATTCTGAAGGATTAGAAAATAATTTAGGAGTTGTTTGATTACGTGATCCAGTTTACTCTAGAAAGACATGAAATCTCTGCCAACTTCACTTCCTCTGGTGATCCAATGAAAGGATTTCTACTAGGATAGGGCCAGCATAAGTCTTTAGCCATCTTTATCCTACTGACCCAGTCAGTTCAGATGGTCACATTGGTATGCATTTCTTGGACAACGTTTTCTTGAGTCATCTTTTCAAAATCTTGTACATACTTTTGTCGGGCCCGTAGCTGATACTGCCTGCTCTTTGGCATTACATAAGACACGGTGTTATACAAGCACCTATTAGACATTTTCATGGGGTCCTCTGCATCTCATAGGCTTTGACATCATGCATTCCTTCCTTCATGTTGTGAGTCATGTACATATTTTTGTAATTGCTATAATTTCTCAAAGAACAATATGAAATTGCAGTTGCTACTCTGGGGAAGTTTTGACAGACAAAATTGTTCATTTGACAGATGCATTAAAACAGAAAAAGAAAACTTGCATGAGGACAGTCTCCATTCTGTGTGTCTAATAGAATTTCATGTACAAGAACCCTTTTTCATTTTCAGACTTCTGGAATTAATAAGCACTAGATTTTTAATTATGTGACTCTACAGAATTGTTAGTTTGTGAGTTATTGTTCATACCACCCATATTAATAACTTGTTTTTCTGGTGTGCGTTTGTAAAAATAAGATTTTCTGAATTGAAGTCTTTACTACATTTGCAATCAGGAGATAATTAACTTTCAACTATCATAATGTTACATCAGCCTGGAGCCAGTTTCCTTTCACTTCTTTAGTTTTTCTCTATTTTTCTTTATATTTGTGCTTGGGAAAGTATGAAAGTCATTGATCATAAATACTTTTTTCTATCATTATATGTATATTGTAGGATTATTGTTCAGGTAGTCACAAGATTAAGAAAAAGGAAAATGAGTGTGCTTTATGGTTTTTTCGGTATGTGTGTGTGTGAGTTTTGCAAAAGATTTAGCAAAGTAGAAAGTGTAAATGGGTAATATAATTAGCTTTCTAGATTAATAGAAAATTAGGCCTTTAGAATTTTGGCATACACTTGAAAGTCTTGATTTTTTAAATATATGAACATAAGCCTTTACATATATTAAAAAGAACTTACATAAATTTACAATTAAAAAATTACTCTTTAGGCAAATGATTAATTTAACCTTGAAAGAAATATTTTATCATAGTTTTTCAGACTGTTAATGATTTTTAAAATATGAAGTAAAACAACTGACATTTTGATAATTGATATTACTTAAAAGATTTTAATCTTGTAAATTTTTATTGATTCAACTATACTGATGTACTAGAATATTTTTTGGCCATACCACAAATCATAAGAACTTAACACGATAGTGTAAGTTTCAATTCCCAAATCTTTGGCCAGCCCCAAGACCTACACTGATATAAAAAGGAATTAGTAAATTATCTTTTAACACCTGAAATTTTTAAGAAAAAATATACAAATATTGGTCTCTAAATATAGTTTAAATTACCTTTATTCCTTATAGAATAAAAATTAAGACATACAAATATAATTAATTGATGCACAGTGGTGGACAAGAGTAAGTTTACAATTGTACATGAAACAATTTATTCTTGTATTTTTATTCAATAATTATTGTATTATTTTCCATACAAAAACATAAACCTACTTTGTCCCACCCTATATATTTATGCTTGTGTTGATGTATACATTTTTATGATTATTTTGCTTAATATAAAATATGTAAAAGTCATATAAAATGTATGATCATGAAAAAATTAAATAGCTACAACCTTATTGGATTACATGGTGTTTTCTCGAGTCTAAAAAAAAAAAAAAAAAATGCTACTTACTTTCTTTACAGTTGGTAATTATTTTAAAAGAATACAAAGAAATAGTAATATGTATACTTTACTTATTTGCACCCTATTAGAAAGTATAGTTACTTAGTAATTTGAATATAATACATAATGTTCTTTAATATGCTGATAAGGTTAAGTATATTCTAAAAGTGAAACATTAAGTCATCCATGTGCAGAGTCTTCTCTGTGATTGGCTAAATGCATATGTGTAAAAGTATATGAAGCTTAATATATGTTTATACATTAAGAAAATAATAAAATAGTTGAGGGAGTATTTGAAATTAAAAGTTCAGAGGAATTTAACATCTCTTTGCCTGTATTTGTTATTCCTCTCTAGTTGGTTGATTTTGAAGTAAACAGCATTATGTTTTTATAAAACTGGCTTAATGTTAGTAACTGTATTCATTAAAATCTTGTACCTCTTTATTAAAAATTTTTCATGAATCACATGTCAAGCATAAAATTAAAATGTTTTGTTTATATAAATTAACCAAATTAGGTTGCATTTAGAGAAGACAGATTACAAATATTCTGTTAACTTTTTAAATTCTGAGAAAATCCTGAATCATTCTGACAAACTTTCCTTATTTGTTTAAAATAAATACCCTGAAGTCTTTCTTTTTGTTAGCTGTTTGAAAATAGTGCTTTAATTTGTACAAGATGAAGATCAGATGGTAAAAAAGAAGACCACTCTGTACTCTTGCATTAGATATAGTGTTAGTGGTGAAATTGCACAGCAACTAGAAATCTCCCAGAGATTTAGCTATATCACTGAAAGCAGTGGTAGTTCTTCATGATCTATAAACAAAAAGGTGGCATAATCACAACAGTGTCTGAGAGGCTTTATTCAGTCAGTAAGTCATAACATGAATAGGACACAAATGACTAGAAATAAAATGATCGTTAAAACTTTGTTACCTTTGTAAATTATGATTATAAGAAAGAGAAAAGGTTTCCAAGCAGATTGTTGAGAGTTTACTTATGAAGTTTTATTTAAGCTATGCACACCTTGAACACTGAATTGGTGAATTTCACACTTCTAACTGTTTAAAAATCAGACAATCCTGAGTTAAAGAGGAATATGAACAACATGTATTTATTACCTTCATTGTCTTGTCACATGGGAACACATCTAGGTATTCAAGGTCTTCAGATTTGTTCACATAGATGGCATCATTAGTGCAATTTTCAGTGAGAAAGAAGTAAACATCAATACTCACTTCACATTTTTCACCTTCAAATGTTCAAACAAAGAGATTAAAAATAACTTCTCACAAGCTTGAACCCACACAGAATTACTAAAGATAGTTGTCAAAGTACTTGGTAAGATCAATTTGACAAGACCTATCACAAAATAAAGGTTCTATTTCTATAGAGTACTAAATATGAAAGAGATCTAAAATAGAATAAGGCCCAACCCTTTCATTTTAAAAATAGCCTGAGAAATAGAGCATCAGAACAAGACCCAGCATCCAGGCCAATCCATCTCTTAAAAAAAATCATGAAATGTCAAATACATTTTCAATTAACGATTGAAAATGATGTAATAAATAGAAATAATACATTTTATTTTAAAAAACCTTTTATATATTACAATTGTATAGGTAAGAACCATTTCATAATAAATTTGAAAAAATTTCTTTGAATATTTATGATAGAAAAATACTCAGGCCTAGCTGGGTAGCTCAGTTGGTTAGAACAATGTCCTGATATGCCAAGGTTGCAGGTTTGATTCTCACACAGGGTGCCTGTAAGAAGCAACCAATGAGTGCACAAATAAGTGAAATAGCAAAAACCTCTTTTTCTCTCTCCTATCCTTCCTCTCCCATTTCCTCTGTCAGTCTAAAAATCAATTCATAAAAATTTTAAACGTTAAAAATAATAAAAAGAATCAGGACCTCATCTTAATTTTCTCATAGGAAGAAATGAAGGAAATAAATATGTGCAAGTATGTGTAGGTATAGATACAGATATATACATATATAATTTAACTACTTCACACTCTAATATTAAATATAATACCTATGATACAATGGAAAATAAGAGTGCAAAAAAGCAAAAGAATATGACCTATATTCAAGAGGAAATTTGTAAAAACAGAACTACAGATGGCACAACCTTAGAATTATTGTACAAAGGCTATATTTATGATAACTGTGTTGAATTATCTACACAGCAAGATGAATATAACTGATAAACTGATAGGAAATTAGATTGTGAAAATTTTGGAAACTGTTAAAAACACAAAATCAAATGGAAATCTCAGAATTGTGGGGATAAAGTAGCTAAATTAAGCTGAACTGAGAACTGATTATCTTCATTAATGGGTGTAATATTATTACAGGTAATGAAAGAACATAGGAAGCCTGATAAATTAAATATAAATAAATCTCCTAATAAAAACGCCAATAATATTTTGTAGGGAGGTATTATTTATCCCCAGAATCCTATAGCTAATACCCATATTTTAAAATAGTTTATGGTTAACAAACTTAAAGTCTATGGTTCATGAAGCATGACTTCCTGAAAAATATCATGTAAGCTAAGCAATGCAACTTAACAACTAAATTGTAAAGTAGAGATGGTTTATAAGCTGACCTCTTCCTGCTGTGTGCAGAACTCATTTAGAAATATCACATATTACCCTGGGAAAAAAGGAAGGAGCTAGGAAGCCATGCATAATGTTCCAAACCTTTTCAAACTAACCAGTGTAAGTTGATTGCTTAAAATCTTAAAATGATAGAAAATCATTTTATTACTAATAATCAACAAATGAAACTATTAAAATTAGGCCAAAGAAAATATTAATAAATTTAATGGCCATAAAATCATATCTTCAATGCAATGAAAGAAAATAACTCAAATATGGTATTCCAGGCTTATTAATCAATTGAATGTTCCTCTATTTTCTGGAAGAGTTAAAATTGTATTAAATTCAATTCTTTGTTGAATGTTTGGAAGAACTTGCATTGAAAACCATATATTTCCAGTGTTTTTCTTTTTTGAAGGATTGTGTAAATTATATTATTCAATTGCTTTAGATTATAGGATAATTCAAATTTTATATTTATTATTGAAACAGTTTCCCAGCTATCATTTTTCTAGAAATTTATCCATTTTATCAAATTTGTCCAATTTATATGACTTTTTTCCATTATGATATAGGCAAATAAACATTTGAATTGAACTGAGATATTATTGCTTCTTCCTTTCAAAGTCTCAAAAAGAGGTATTTTAAAAATATATTTTATTTATTATTTTTAGAGATCAGGGAAGGGAAAGACTCAGAGAGGGAGAGAAACATCAATGTATGGCTGCCTTTCACCTTCCTCCTGCTACAGACCTGGCTGGAGACCTGGCTTGCATCCTGGTTAAGTGCCCTGGCTGGAGAATTGAACCAGCAACCTTCGGGTTCGAAGGCTGGTGCCTTATTTACTTACTGACCCACCAGCCAGGGGTCCCCAAAAAGGGGTATTAAAAAATGCTTTAACCCATAGTGATAATATGGGTGAAGATAATAGAATATATTTTAAATAACTTTTTAGAAGGTGAAAAGATATGGTAATTAATGTTAATTATAATTATGTGGTAATTATTGTATAATATGTACTAATATGGAATTATAATGTTGTATATCTGAAGCTTAACATGTTATATATCAATCCCCCATCTCAATTTTTAAAAAATGAATATAATGCCCCATAGTCCCAACAGGGTGAAGGTTTAGAACACTGAGGCAAAAATAATAGCAAAAGCCTTTCAGGGAGTTAATCAGAAGTTGAATACAAAGAATTAAAACAGCAGCTTATTACATATAATTCTACATTATTGTATGCCTTCCTTTCTTTTCACTGCATTTTATACACACACACACACACACACACACACACACACTTACATGATTGTGGGTTACACCCATATATATCATTGATATTTGTATGCCATTGCCATATTAGTATTGGGAGTAATCCACAGTCATTTGTACATCTGTGTTTATTCTTTTGGTTAAATAACCAATGATACCATGTATAATGTTGCACATATATTACTCAGCAAGTGGATAGTAAGCATGTGTTACGAAAGCTAGGTCATCCCCAGGTCAAACAATATAGGTATACATTTGTAATATTGCCCTGCCCAGATATTAGATTGATTTTCCATTTTGCCAACAATGGATGAAATCACCAAGTTGTCAAACTCTCAATTTTTTTCCCAGATGCATATGAAAATTGTATATTTATGGTGTTTTAAAATTTTTCTTTGCTCTTATTATGAGTAAAGCTGAACATTTTTTAATATATCTAGAAATGCTTTCTATTTGTTTTGTAGTTCTCTTTTGCCACTTAATGGCTTCTATGACATCTTTTACAAGCATTTTTTGTTTTTCAGGTAGTCAAATGACCAATATTTTCTGATATCTAAATCAATATTTTGATTAAATGCTCTAAAAGCTTTGTTGATTCAAATTTATAAAGTAATTCTGTAATCTTTCTAATGTTGTTTAACCTTTAAAAATTTTTATATTTGAAACTTTTATTTAATATGAATATAGCCTAGAGTATGTTGTAAGATACAAGTCTGACTTTTCTTTCCAGATGACCATACAGTTATAGTCCCTATTTTTTCTAATGATTGAGTGGCAATTTTGTCACATGAAAGCTTTCTTCATGACTTAGATTTGTTTCTTAACTTTGTATTTTAAATATTTTTGATTATTAACACAATGGTGCCAGGCCATTGTGGTGCCATTATTAACTCTATATAATATACTTTAGTATCTAGCAGCGCTAAAGTCTACCTCATGTACCCACACAATGCACTTTTTCAGAGTATATCTGGTTTTATTTTATTTAATTTTCCATGTAGACTTTAAGAAATAAAACAAGCATTAAGGTACTTTTGTTATTTTTATTAAAATCTTAATAAATATATGTAATAATATAGTGATTAGAAAATTTTAATACACTAGTCTTCCATCAAACAGAATGGTTTACCTGAAGAATTTTTTTTTTTCAGATTTGTGTGCATGTAACTATACTGTGGCAATAAAGTTTTCTCAATTTAGAACTTATATGTATTTGTTAATTTGAGTCCTGAACATTTTAGTATTATAACTGAACTGCTGTTTAAAACATGAAAAACAAAGTTTTTTCATTATGCCATTTAATTAGTTTCACATAAAAGCAATTTATTTCTATTTAGTATATTAATTAACAAAATTATGTTACTGTAAAAATGTTTGAAAAAATATGTGTAAGAGTAAAAAACACTAATACACATTTTAAAACTGTTTTTTCTAAACTCAATTTTTTTTTAACCTTGAAGTTAGAACCTAAAATTCTAAATAGATACAAAGATAATAGCAGGTATTTAACAAATAAGACTTCAAAATGAAGCAGTATTGTAAGGAAAATACTTCTGCCTAATGAACAAAAGAAACTAAGGAGCAAAATAGAACCAGAGGCATGGCAACAATGAACAGACTGACAGTGGCCAGAGGAGAGTGGGAAGGGATGGAAAGAAGGGGAAGAGACTAGTCAAGGAATATATTTACATCACTCATAGCCCTGGCTGGTAGCACAGTGGATAAGGTGCCCGCTTGAGAACCCAAAGGTTGCTGGTTCGATTCCCCAGCCAGGGCACGTAACCAGGTTGCAAACCAGCTCTGTAGCTGGAGGCAGGTGAAAGGCAACCATACATTGATGTCTCTCTCCATCTCTGCCTCTCTCCCTTCCCCTCTCTCTGGAAATAATAAATAAAATCTTTAAAATATATATAAATAAAAATAAATCATCCATGGACATGGACCTTGACTATGGAAGAAGGGTGGGCTGGGTGGAGGAAAATATTGGGACAAATATAATAGTATAACAGTAACATTAAAAAAAATACTTTTGATAAAAATATTAATTTGGGAAGAATACAGGATTTTCTACTCTCATAATTATTATAAATTTGCAAAAGTAATTTCTAAGGAGTAAATTATAATTAATATCTTGTACTATCTTCTAGCAGAAGTAGTACTATTTCTTAAAAATTAAAACTAATATTGGCTTGCAATATAATTAATAAATGAAGCAGTCAATAATATTTTAGAAAACAAGCTCCCTGGCACATAGGAAATGTTTAAAGGTGTATGCTTAATTTAGTCAACTAAATTAATGATCACAAGCTTTAAACAAAAGAAAGGTAATAAAAGAGAATTTATCCCTTTTTTGTTATGATTTCATCTTAACTATAATTTATATTCTTATTTCATTTTACAAGTCATTATCCACTCTGTCAGTATCTTCCTTTCTCAAACCTAATAATACATATAATGAACATAGATGATGACATTGAAAAGAAACAGTGCATGTCAGCTCTTTCTCAAGTTGTTCACTGTAGACCAATTGTCCTTGAAGGGGCTGCTTCTAATTAATTACCATCCCTTTTTGTAGAGCAATCATATTGGCAAGAATTGATTGGGCGTGTGAGACACTTCATTTAGTTGGTAGAAAATTCTTTTAATTAAAATTATTTTACTGCTGGTAAAATTAATGCACCCCATGCAAACTCACCAGCTTGATTTAGGGTTTCTCTTTAATGATATTTTATTAAAAAAAGGAAATAAGATATTAACGGAAACAACCGGAAAAAGTGAGAATTACATAAAGCATGTCATTCTATGTACATGTTCTTTTCCTTTTTTTCACTTACCCTAAAATCAGTTTTTCTTGAAACCCTACCAAAAGTAGCTGCATTGTTGAGCCTTTGTATGAACATTCAAAAATAATGTGGTGGCTCTACTGAAGTATTTGTTGACTATCAAGCTGTATTACACTGGCTTCTTTAGCCTGAACAGCCCAAGTCATTTAGAATCTCAGATGTGGAGGTCATATACTTTTCATTTTTGTAATAATTAAGAATGTTTATTAAGGCCTGAATATAGATTCATGAAGGTCTAATGACTAAATATGTTTCTATTACTTTGATGGTAATTGCTCTAAGCTGGCTTATCCATGAGCAAATTTGACTTCACATTATCCCCATGTCCTAGGAAATATAATCATTGTACCACTGTCATTGATAAAACTAACTGTTTGCTTAGAGATAATTTATTCATGAGCAATTTTATTTTCTATTTACTCCTATTTTTCCTTTAAAATGCATTTACTCTTTTATTGTTTTGAATGTTATCTTTAGCCATTTTTAGTTCTCAAAGAATTTTAATGTTTACCATGAAATAAATGCATACATGCATTATTCATTCTTACTTTGAGGTAAATGGAAATCAAGCATAAAAATAATGTTGGCACTGAAGTCCAAGAACTAATTTGGCTGCTCACAGTGGATTATGTTTCTCGATCTGTCCATTGAAAGCATTTGGGGAACTTTTAAAGATCTCTTGTGTCCACCTCACCACAGTTCCAGTTGGATCATTCTGTCATGGAAGTCAAACAAGGCGTAGCATTAAAAGCTCCTCAGGTGATTGTACCCTGTGGCCAAGTTTTAAAACCACTGAGCTAGCACAGTCACTAAGTAGTCACTGAGACCAGATGTTTTAGATAACTTCCCTCACAGTAGTTGTTATCCTTGTCTGTTTTGTGTCATTGGTGAAAGAGTAATAACCTTGCCTCTGAACTTCTTTTTATCACTAACAATGTAATCAACAAGCCATTGCTTTCTTTTACCACGTTTGGTCTTGTGTGATTTGCTTAATGAACCGATAGCTATTTCTGTCATTAGGGGTTGTTAACTCTCCAGAATACATTTTATGAGCATGATGAAATCAATTATCACGTCTTCTGTTTGAAAGGCTGCTAGTTTACTTCCACACTATTTTAATGTAATAGTAGTCTTGTAACTGCAGCTGTTGCTGGTTAATTACAATAAGTCATTAGTTGAGAACAGACATATCAAACCTCCTAATTTGCTGATTGTTGATAAACTGTAATGCCAAACTCTCATAGACAGAGGAAATATCCCTTGACAGAATTAATTGGAGTATCATACATTTTTAAGAGTGTGAATTAATTTGCATAAACTAAGTCAAATAGGATCTAGAGTGTAATCAAAGAACAGAAAATTATGCTCATCAAAAGAGATTTTGAAATAGAAACTGCCAGAATATAAAATAATTTTAAAATATATGTAATAAAATGTGTATTGGAATTATTTCATTTTAAGTGTTAAAGCCAAAAAACTAGCATTCCTGTTGACACCTCTATCCCTTGCTCTCTGTATACAATTCATTAAATAAGGACTTCCATTACCTCACAATGGGATTACCACCAACTCTATCATTTCTACCCTCTCCAATCTATTTTTTCACTTATTCTTTTAAAAAATGTGTCAAACTCTACAATGATTTCCTGTTCCTTTTGGAATATTATATAAATATTTAAAACAACACTTTAATTGTAGCATTGGCCTCTCCCTAAGCTTTATTTTTATATTTGTCCTCAGAGTTCTAGCCAGACCTTCAAAGAATTCATCCCTTCTAATTTGGTACTTTTGTTTTTTGGTTTTTGTGTTTTTCACCTGCTTTATTGGAGGCATGGTTGACATACATAAAGTTGTCAATGTTGAATATATACAACTTGAAATGTTTGGAGACAAGTATTCACCCATGAAATGGTAATCACAATGAATATCAAAAAGTTATTTATCACCTCCAAAAATTTTCCCAGCCCCTTTGGTTCTTTGTTTGTTTTATTATTCTTATTCTTATTTCTTCTTCTTCCTCCTCTTCTTCTTCTTATTACTTTTGTGTTAAGAACATTAAACAGATGATCTATCCTTATAACAAATATTTAAATATTATATAGCATATTATTAATCATAGGCCCCTGTACATCCCAAAACATGCTCAACTTGTATAACTAAAACTTTGTATCTTTTAAACATATCTATGTTTTAAGTTTAATTCTCTCACTTCTCCAATTCCTTTACCTTGGCCTTATTCTCCATATCTCTGTTCAAGGGTCATCATATCACGGAAACCTTATTTGACCTCCTAATATACTCTCCCAATAGCTCATACTTCCTTCTTTTTATCTAAAATAGTTTCTTTAGTTATAAACAGTCATGGAAAGATAGCTCTTTCTGTAGGAGTGTGTTACTTAAATATACAATTATATGTTTAATCACTGTATTTGCCCAATAATTCCACTATAAAAAACCAGATCTATAAGAGTAGGGAATAGTTCTAGTTTTCTTCACTAGAGTGGGGCATAAGTAGTTTTATGGTTGTTAGTGCACAAAACGCAGGGTTTAGTCTTATATAATTAAGTATTGTATATTACTTTCATAAAATAACTGTAAACCTACTTTTGCCTCACCCTATATCTTGAGCCAACCATAATTCTTGAAATGTAGTAGGTGCTAAGCCTATGTCCGTTAGAGGAACAAATCAGAGAATAAGATATTACTTCATTTATTTCTTATTTTGTTTTGAGATATAAAACATTTTGTGTGATTAGGACATGAAGATATACCTTGTAAATGTTAAAGTGATTCAGGCAAATTAAAAATATATTTTATTACCTATAAATCCCAATCTCCACACATATTTGAATTGTGGAGAATGAAGAACTTTAGCTTGGCAAATATAATGGCTGATGGATCCACAGAAGCAGGGGTACCGATGAATTAAGCAAATATTCTTCAGAAGCCAACATGAATTCCTTGTACATACATACTAGAAAAATAAAGTAATGAGAAATAATAAATATCTTACGGCAATGTTTCCATATATATTTTGGCTTATAAAATACATTTCTAAATAATTTTTAAATGACAAATTAAGAAGTTTATAGGACACAACTTTTATCCCATTTATTTTAACTTTCTGTACCATCTTTAATCATTTTCATGTTTAAAATACCTATATAATATTTTTGGCTTTGCCTCATCTCACAATCTATAACTATAATCTACAATCTTCATACTGAGCTATATTTTTTAATCAACAGTAACAGTGGTACAAATTAACAGACAAACTACCTAAATACATATGAATCTGTAGGATTAGTACAATGAGATGTCAAGGTACTATTTAAATTTGTTAGTGTTTAAAATTTAAATTACTTGGAAATGTTTTAATGTAATCAGGGCATATTTTCTAACAAGATGATCTACCTATGGTAATCACTATTATTTTCAAAAACTGAATTCATAATTGGTAATATCCACAATTAGATTAATTTAATTAAAAAATTTTAAGTCACACTCAAGCCATCATTAATTTTAAATAAATCATATTTTACTGAGGCCTTAGGATGAAATAAACCAATAAAATAAAGTTAAACTATGTAGATAGAGTAGGTTATTATACATTCTATTTAGAGCATACCCTAAAATTATTTCTGCTTCTCTGAGTTTCTTTCCAAGGGGCAAATTCTCCATAAATTTGGACAGAGGGAAACACAGCTGAGTCACAGGGCACAAGGAGTCACTAACATCTGCCATTTTCTTTAGTGCAATCCGCCACACTAATTAAACTTCATTCAAATTGTTTGAAGTCATAACCTTCTAACTGGATTTACAATACAATTTCATAATGGATGTACAAAGTATAACTTAAAGTATGTCTCAATTAATAAATGGTCATATAGCTAACTGGAATCAATAACTAATTATCAGAAATAAGCAGAAAAATTGGTAGACATTCAAGTAATTATATTGAATGGCTACTAAATTATTACAATTCAATAAACATTTTTTTTAAGTCTTGAGATTACCAAGTGTTAACTGATAACTTTTACACTAAAACTTAGGATTTCAGCTCTTCAAATGGCACCAACTAATCTTCACTGTTAAGGAACATTGCATCTTACTTGATTTATGTTCATTATTGAGATAAACATAAGGTATAATACTTTTGAGTTTATGACTGCAAAAAATAAATGTAGCTAAGTAGTATATTAGGATAAAAACCTGTAGGGTCATCTGTTCATTACAAACTAAACCATAAAGCTGAAAAACCTCAGTTTAAAAGCCATCTCGCCCTGGCTGGTAGCACAGTGATTAAGGCGCCGGCCTGCGAACCCAAAGGTCAGAGGTTCGATTCCCCAGCCAGGGCACATAACCAGGTTGCAAATCAGGTCTCCAGTCAGGTCTGTGGCTGGAGGCAGGTGAAAAGCAACCATACATTGATGTCTCTCTCCCTCTCTGCCTCCCTCCCTTCCCCTCTCTCTAAAAATGAATAAAGTCTTTAAAAAAAAAAAAAAAAAGCCATCTCTTTGTTTTTGTTTTGCTTCGTTTTGCAGTTTTATTTGTAGTTATGTGTTTTAAATTAACAAAATCAGAGGCAGCTATACCAAAAACATGCAACCCTCATATTTGTCTGGCATACTCAGAAGTGAGGACTCCATTGAGAATCAAGACTTCATACATTTTCTGGTAACTTCGTGGAAATGGCCCAATATGGAGCAGGTGCTGACTAATGATGACAGATTTAAGAGGAAATGACAGGAATAACATGGGTACCTGTTCACAGTGGTGTTATAATGCTCATGCTGCTACTTTGAATATTACTTGGAGACAAAACAGTTTTCTGAATTTTTCTGAATTAAAAAAAGTCTCTGACAATAGGTTTCAAGAGAAGTCAAAACAATTTATTGTTATTAGATCTCCAATCATTTGAATGAGGACTATGAAAATATCCAAACTTTAGACAAAGTTTGGATTTGTAGGCCATTATTTGGGATGAGAAATTGAAGCTTTTATTACCATTTATAAATTACAGCAATACCATTAAATTGCCATTGATTAAAACTTTCATGTGAGAATCCATTTATTCCTTTAGACCATATACAGAAGTTATGCAATGTGGATCTATTTCTGAATCTGACCTCTCATTTATAACTTGTGTGTTCACATGAGAATTCATACAAATCCATGCATTCCACAGTAACAATAAGAAATTTGATGTACAGTAGAACCTATAAACAGGGTAATATAACATGAGTAAAATAAAACATTGAGATGGAAGAGTAGAGGTTTTTGAACAAGTAAACTAAGCTTTATCATCAAATAGCTCTGAGCTTTGTAGCAGCCAAGAGAAAAGAAAAATTATGAAAAGACAGCATTATTCTTCATTGATTAGTTTTATTTTGGATTCATTCTGATTTATTGGGAGAATCATATTTCCAGATAATATTCCTTAGAAATAAATGTCATATGGTGATGAATGTTAAAACATTGATATTTATATACTTTTTTTGTGTGGAAAATTATTAAATTGACCACAAATTCATGAACTTTTCTCTCAATAGCACTACATATTAGAAAACTAAACTTGAATTGACTTTGAACCTCAGTAAAATTTTGAGAGAACAAGTTTGGTAAGCAAGTAATAAAATTAAGATAATGATAAGTTAGCCTCATAATGACAAATAAAAACAAGCAAGAAAATATAGAAATGTATCCATAAAATGAAAGCTGTATCTTTTTTATTGTCATTCTAATATAGTTGTCCCAATTTTCCCCATTGCTCTCCTTTGCCTCATCCAGCCCTTTCTCCTACTTAGTCTCCATCCTGTTGTTCATGCCTATGGGTCATTTACATCTGTTCCTTAACTAGACCTATCTTCTTCTTTCCCCCTTTTCCCCTATCCCATGCTCCTCTGGTCACTGTCAGTTTGTTGTTTCCATGCCTCTGATTCTATTTAGCTCCTTTTTTTGTTTTGTTTCGTTTTGTTTTTGTTCATTAGGTTCCTCTTATACATGAGATCATATAGTATTTGTCTTATACCAACTAGGTTATTTCACTTAGCATAATACTCTCCAGTTGCATCCATCCTGCCATGAAGGGTAAGAGTTCGTTCTTTCTTCTGTGTAGTATTCCATTGTGGAAATGTACCACAGTTTTACGATCTACTCATTTACTGTTGGGCTCATAGGCTGTTTCCATCAATTGGCTACTATAAAAAATGCTACTATGCATTGGGATTCTTTGAATTTGTGTTTCAGGGTTCTTAAGGTATAATACCAGTGGTGGAACTGCTGGATCAAAAGGCAGCTTCATTTTTAGTTTATTGAGGAAATTTCATACTGTGTGCCACAGTGGCTGCACCAATCTTCATTCCTACCAACAGTGCACTAGGGTTCCCTTTGCTCCACATCCTGACCAGAACTTGTTTATTGATTTGTTAATGATAGTCATTTTAACCTGTGTGGGGTGGAATCTCATTGTGGGTTTGAGTTGCATCTCTCTGATGGCTAGTTGTGTTGAGCATTTTTTCCTAAATCTATTGGCCCTCTGTATATCCTCCCTCGAGAAGTGTCTATTCACATCTTTTGCCCATTTTTAAATTGGATTGTATTCCTGATGTTAGGTTGCCTGGTGTGTGGTGTAAATTGGTGGCCGAGTTTCTTTTTTTTTCCTTTTATTTTCTTTTTGTTTCTTTTCCTTCCTTCCTTCCTTTCTTTCTTTCTTTCTATCCTTTCTTTCTTTGCATCACCATTCCAGTTTTTCCAACATAATTTTTTTAAGAGACTATTTTTACTCCATTTTATGCTCCTGCCTACTTTGTCAAATATTAATTGACCACAGACACCGGGTTTATTTCGGGGCCCTCTATTGTGTTCCATTGATCTATGTGTCTGTTCTTATGCCAGCACCAGACTGTTTTGATTACAATGGCCTGTAATATAGTTTGGTATCAGGTATTGTGATCCCTCATACTTTGTTTTTATTTCTCAAGATTGCTGAGGCTATCTGGGGTCATTTTTGGTTCTACATAAAATTTTAAAATATTTTTTTCTAGATCTGTAAATATGTCATTGGTATTCTACTAGGCATTGCATTGAATCTATAGATTGCTTTGGGTATTATGGACATTTTCATCTTTTTTTTTTTTTTTTTTTTTTTTTTTTTTTTTTTTTTTTTTTTT